>CAUYQG010039387.1:0-56413 GCA_963574415.1 Tarsius wallacei | reverse complement strand
GGTGGATGATTTTGAGATGTGTTGTTGGATATGGTTTGATAGAATCTTGTTGAGAATTTTATCATCTGTGTTCATCAATGATATTGGCCTATAGTTCTCTTTCTTTGTTGGATCTTTACCCAGTTTGGGTATCAATGTGATGTTAGCTTCATACAGTGATTTGGGGAGAGTTCCATCTTTCTCAACTACCTGGAATACTTTCATTAGGATTTTTTGGTGTCAGCTGCTCCTTGTATGCTTTGTAGAATTCTGCTGGAAAGCTATCTGGTTCCAGGCTTTTTTTTTTTTGTAGGTAGCTTTCTTATGACATAGTCAATTTCCTGGGTTTTTATTGGTCTATCTAGTGTTTCAATTTCTTTTGGGGAGGTTGTGTGATATCAGAAAGTCCTCCATTTCATTTAGGTTTTCAAGTTTGTTTCCATACAAATGTACATGATAATCTCTGATAATCTTTTGTTTTTCTTCGGGGTCAGTTGTGACTTGATCTTTTGCATGTCCGATTGTGATTATTTGGGCTTTTTCTCTCTTTTTCTTGGTCAGTCTAAATAGGGGTCCATCAATCTTATTTATCCTTTCAAAGAACCAGCTTTTTGTTTTGTTGATTTTTTTTGTATTATATTTTTGTCTTTCTTGTCCCAAATTGGGCTTTTATTTTGGTGATCTGGATTCTTCTGCTGAAGTTATGATTTTGGTGGTCTTGCTTTTCCAGCTTTCCTAGGCAATTTGATAGCCTGTTAACTTGTGATCTTTCCATTTTCTTCATGTGTTTTCATAGAGATATGAATTCCCCTCTTAGTACCACTTTCATGGCATCCCAGAGATTTTGGTAAGATGCTTCTTCATTTTCATTTGTTTCCAGGAATCTTTTAATTTCTGTTTGATTTCCGTGTTGACCCAGGAGTTGTTGCATCATGCTGTTTAGTGTCCATGTCTTTGTAGGTTTGTGGGGAACTTTGTTGGTGTTGATTTTTATTTTCACAGTGGCCTGAGAAGGTGCATGGCAGTATTTCAATATTATGAAATTTGTTCATGCTTGATTTATGGCTGAGGGTGTGGTCAATCTTAGAGTACATTCCATGTGGCGATGAGTAGAATGTATATTCCATGGTTGTTGGGTGGAGTGTTCTGGAGGTGGAGTGTTCTGTATGTGTCAATTAAGTCCATTTGGTAAAGCATCACATTAAGGTTCCGAATCTCCTTATTGATTTTTTTGTCTTGATCTGTCTAGCGTTGTGAGTGGGGTATTTAAGTTCCCATCTATTGTTCCAATGTAAGTTGAAGCTCCTATGCTGGGTGCAAGTATGTTTAGGATGGATATTTCTTGTTAATGGATTGAACCTTTTATCATTATGTAGTGACCATCCATATCTTTTAAAATTTTTGATAGCTTAAAGGGTATTTTATATGATATTAAGATTGCAACTCCTGCTTCCTTTTGTGTTCTATTCACCTGAAAATTTGTTTTTCATCCTCTTACTTTGAGTCTGTGCATGTCCTTTCTGGTGAGATGAGTCTCTTGGAGACAACATATTATTGCATCATAATATTTTATCCAATTTGCCATTCTGTGTCTTTTCAGTGGTACATTTAATCCATTTACATTCAGGCTGATTATTGAGATGTGAGAGCTTATCCCTGTCATGAGATTCTTATAGAGTTTGTTGTTGCTGCTGTTTGTTTGCTGTCTTTTTGATTTTTGAGTTGATTTATGTGTGTTTTCAGTCTTTTTCCAGCATTCTTGGGAAGGGTATGGTCATTCTTTTTTCTTTGTTCTGTGTTTAATACTTTCTTAAGTGTTTCTTATAAAGCTGGTCTCGAGGTGGCATAAACTCTCAGGGATTGAATGTCTGGGAAGGATTTTAATTCTTAATTGCTGTTGAAACTAAACTTTGCTGAGTAGATAATACTTGGTTGAAATAGTTTATCTTTGAGAACTTTGAAGATTGAACTCCAATCTCTCCTAGCCCTAAGTGTTTCTGTAGATAAGTCTGCTGTCATTCTAATTGGTCTTCTCTGGTAGGTAGTCTGACCTTTCTCTCTTGCTGCCCCTAGGATTTTTTTTTTTATACCTACTTTGTGTAAGCAAATTACTATGTCTAGGTTTGATCTTTTCATTTGTTGTCTCGTAGGGGTTCTCCAAATCTCCTGTGTTTGGTCATGTCTCTGATGAGATGAGGGAAGTTTTTAGGATAATTTCATTGAATGTTTCTTCCAGGGTGGTCTCTGACTCTCTGTCTGCCTCTGGGATTCCAATTAATCTTAGGTTTGGCCTCTTGAAATACTCACTCGTCTCTTGGATGCTTTGTTCTTTTTAAGCATCTTTTCTATGTTTTTAACAGTTTGGGTTTGTTCCATATTTTGCTCCTTACACTCTCAGATTCTTTCTTTTGCTTGGTTTATTCTGCTTTCCATACTTACCAGTTTGTTATTTATCACATTCACTGTATTCTTTATTGCTGTTATCTCAGTCATTAACTCCTTCATTCTTTCCTCTTCTCTTTCATTTATATTTATTTTCTCTATTAATATCTTGATATCTGGATTTGTGGTTTGAGACCAGTCATTCTGGGCTCTTCATTGTTTGAGTTCTGAAGTTATATTCTCAGTCTTTGTCCTCTCAGGGGTCTGTGTGAGACCCATATTCTTCCTTTGATTTTCCTTAATTTGTATAGGTTTTCCTCCCTCCTTTTTTTTTACCTCTTATTTAATTCTGTTGTTCAGTGATAAGGGGGATAGCTTTTACTTCTGTTTGCTCAATCTCCTGTTTTTCCTTATTTAGATTCTGAAGCTGGATGGGGGGTGGGGGACTGAGCTTCTGGTAGTTTTGAGATTTAATTAAGGGAGAAGCTATGATTCAGAAGCTATCTGCAGTTCCCAGTATCCACTGACAGGTGTGTGGGCCCCCTGCAATCCACTTCCCATTGCCTTACAATCTTCCCATGCAGTGGGGATGTATGTTTTCCCCCTGTAAGCAAAATGAGGTAAGAATAAGGAAAAGTATGGAAAAAGGAAAGAGGATGATGATAGGAAGGTGGCGAGAGAGAATGCAAGGGAAAACAAACAGGTATACCAACTAAAAGAGAAACAAACAAAAACATACAGACAGTCATACAAACAAATAACAACCCCCCCCACCCCCCCCCCGTTGATGGACTCTCCCTCAAAAATACCCATTCACCAATAGTAAGTCTAAAAAAATACAACATTAAAATAACAGAAACAAAGCAAGTATGAAAACATGAACAAAAGCAGACAGGAGAAAAAAACCAAACTAAAAAAAAAGAAAAAATTGCTCTGTGCCTGTTTCTGTTACTCCAGGTTCCTTTTGGCTGCTGCCATGGCCTTAAGAAGTGGCTCTAGTCTCCAGGCCCTCCCCTCCGCCTTCAGCACAGGTTGATAGGGTTGTTCTCAGTGTGGATCAGATACCCCACAGACTACTGTGGGAGGAGGATGGATCAGATCTGGATTCACCTGACTTGCCACAACTGCTGACAAATCTCCCACTCAGATGTAACATGTCTGTACCTGTTCCAGCATGGAGGTGGGGTGTCTGTCTCTGAGTCTGAGAAGGGGGTAACTTCTGCATCCCAGGTTGGAGGCTGGGTGGGACAATGCAGGTCTCTGTCCAGTCCCAGAACAGGTAAGATGTCACCAGTCAGCATCTCAGTCACTGGCGCAGGGCTCCGTTCCAGATTTCCATGACCTGCCTTCTCCACGGTTCCTGCTGCTCATGTCCAGTCTGCTACCACAGGTGGTGACGTGGGCCAGGTGGTTTGGAGCAGCTGTTATCTGCTGCCTCCTCGCAAGAGAGCCCCAAGAACAGCAGACAATCCTGCATGCTGGGGGCTCTAATCTCAGGGCAGTGGTGGGTTCAGTCACTTCAGAGGAGAGCTCCGGGTGCATGAACCCAAGTCTACCCTCAGATGGACTTTCACTCAACCTGACACAAACCAACTCATGCAGAGAGTCTTTATGAACACACACTTTTGTGGAGACTCACACTCCGACCTATTCCATTGCCATCTTGCCAAAGTCCCCTGATCACATATAAGCCCTTATCAAGTAAACTAGATTCTATAGGATTCAGTTTATTATTTGTAGAAAAATAGCAATAATAATAAAATGTACCTGATGTAGTATTGTAAAAATTAAACAGTATTTTTAATAACTTCTCCCACTTTTAGCACATAAGCAGTAATCTAATAGGGTGTTGATTCCTTTTTTGTTTCCCTCTCACTGTGACAAAAATTATTACCTGATATGGTGGTTCATACCTGGAATCTCAGCACTTTGGGAGGCAAGAAGAGGGGTCACTTGAGACCCAGAATTCAAGACCAGCCTCAACAACATAGCCAGACTCTGTCTCTAAAAATAAAATAAAATAGGCCAGGCATGGTGACATGTGCTGGGAGGTTGAGGCAGGAAGATGGTTTGAGCCCAGGAGCTCAAGGCTGCAGTGAGCTATGATTGCACCACTGCACATCACCTAGGTTACAGAGAGAGACCTCAAACCTCATCTCTAAAAAAGAAAAAGTATACTTTACTTTCAGAATTATTATTCTCATTTTAAGATAGAATAATTTGATTTAGAAATCACAAGTTCTAATTTTTAGAAAATTTTTAAATAAATGTGTCTAAATAGAAAAAAAAAAATCTTTGCTTTTGTCGACTACATAACTGCCTGGTCTCAAATTTCTTTTTCATGTTTATGAGCAATTCAATTTTATTGATAAACTTTTTCTCTGCTTTCCTAGCTTTAAAAATGTATTATGCACATGATATGGTTAGAATCAACTCCCAATTACAACTTGGGGAGGAAGCACAGAGAAAGCTGGTGTTTAGAAAAGCAGGAGATATTTGAAAAGTTCTCTACAGAAAATTGAGTGAAGAATGGGAGCTATCCTTAAGGACCCAATGGTCAGATAACAACAACAACAATAATAATAATGAGAGAATTATTGGGGGCTAGAAAAAAAATATCCTCCTGAAGAGCCAGTTTTGACACTGCTTATCCCCAGACAAATGCCTTTTTTCACATTCCAAAAGCACTTGTGCCTCAGGCAAACACCTCACATACAGGGTCTGGAGAAAACCATGTTTGGTTCACTAAGATTCAGGATGTGGGATCACTTCTAAGTTTCAAAGGGAGAGAAAAGTAAAAAAAAGTTCATGAGCTCTACTGGATAGGTGGAATGGAAGAAGTATTGGGAAGAGAAGAGGTCTTTCGATCAGAAAACTCATTTTTTTGACATTGCAGTCAATACTTCTACCCAATTCTGTGCTTGTTGCATAATAACAAATACTCTCTCAGCTCTTTAATCCCCTTTGATGTCAATAAGTTATATAAATTAGTCATATAATGTGCCTAAAAATACACCTACTCTTAATATTTTATTAACCACCATACTCCAAACCACCATCATTTTCTTTCTAAATTACATGGGAATGCAAAATGTTACAACCATGTAGAAAAATATCTAGCAGTTTGGTATAGCAAGAAATTCTAAAACCCAGCAATTTAACTTATAGTTAGAATTACCTAGAGTGAGAAAAACTGATGTTTTATTTCCATTAGTGAAGGTATAAATTCTAATGAAACAGTTCCCCTCACCCATAGATCAACACTGGAAAATGTAAAAATAAATGTAAAAAGCCAAAGAAAGAAAGAAACCTGAAGACATTAGAGTCAGAATGTTCAGGTTCATAGATACTTGGAAAAATATGACAGAATTGTGGGAGTTTCTTGCTTTTGTGCCTTTTCACTTGAAGGCAGACCCCAGTGATGAGTAGAACAGTTGAAAGTAGTTAACGATATAAAAACTTATTTGTTTGAAAACCAGGAAAATAATTTAAGGCTTTCACAGAAACTGGGAAATGATGGCAGAATACCTGTAAAAAAGAGATCCATTAGCGTAAATACGAGATTGTATATATAAACTCTGACCAAATGTCTAAACTACATATGTTTGAGATGAATGTCAAGCAACTCAGAATAGGCTATAGGAATGACACAGAGATTTCAGCTGCTGCATTCAGCAGAAAAAAATTTAGAACTTGAATTCAATCAAGTTAAATGCCCGAGGGGGAAAAACTTTAGAGAAATACATAGAATCCAGAGTTTCTACAGTCTAATTCACATTTCTCAGGAAAAATCTAAAAGTATTCAACATACTGCTACTATTACTAATAAAAATATAACATACCCTATACTCAAGAAAATGTCAGTAAATAGAAAACAATACAAAAATAACCCAGATGCAGCACTTTCCATCCATGAGATACTAGATGAATCACTTGGTCAAGGATAGTTTACATTACTTGACAGACATGGTGGAGGAACGATGAATACTTAGATAAAAACACAACATGAAGATGAAGCAAGTAGGATCCGGCATCCATAGATTTTTCACTATCATCCTTGGGAGAAAAGGATTGTCATTAGAATCCCATGCCAGCCAGGCTCGGTGGCTCAGCCTGTAATCCCGTGCTTTGGGATGCCGAGGTGAGTGGATTGCCTGAGCCCGCAGGTTCGAGACCCGCCTGGGCAAGTGACCTCATCTCTACAATAAATCAAAAAATTAGCCGGTCTTGGCAGCGCACGCCTGTAATTCCGGCTACTTGGAAGGCTGAGGCGGAAGGATCACCGGAGCCCAGCAGGTCGAGGCTGCGGTGGCCGGGAGCGGCCACTGTACTACAGTCTGGGCAACAGAGTGAGACTCCAACTCAAAAAAAAAGAATCCCACGCCAGTGAGTGCAGATCTCGAAAAGTCACCAAGAAATGAAAAACTGCAAAATTTCTGAAAAAATGGACATTGGGGCACACGCTCTTTGGTTGAGTAGCCCATTTTTTCCCCCAAGTTCATAAAGTAGGTTAAAAAATGGTTGGAAATGAAAATGCCAAAACAGGGATAACACAACATGCTGCATGAATACACTGCAGCAGAACTTTTCCTCCTTTCTTACTGAAGAAAGAAATTTTTGATTCATTTCTGATAACTGTGATAGCTGTTCCTCTCACTGGAAAGAGTGACTATTAAAACAACAACAACAAATAGATTGAGGAGTGACGTCAGCAAGATGATAGATTAGGAGTTTCCATTCTCTTAATGCCCCCTCCCAAAAAATTATTTAACAATTACCTACCAATGAAAGTAGTTCTGAGAGAGATCTGGAATAAAGAATCTGCAGCCACTCAATGGAGCAAAAAACAAGCAAAAGCTGAGAATGGTCATACAGGAAAGTCTGGGAAGTATTTTACACAGGACAACTTAGTGCCAAGAGGAATTCTCTAGGCATAGATTTCCCCCATGGTAAGCAAGAAGAGCAGGAAGACCTTAGAATCCTTCTCCACTCAGAATCCCAGCAGCCTCACAACTGAATGGACACCTGCAGTATTTGGCCCCAAGGATTCCCACAGTCCCAACACCTCTACTATACTGACCCCAGGTGACAGAACTGCCCAGAGTTCATGCCATCACAGCCTGTGGAGAAAATACCACTGCTGCTTCTCCCTGGACAAAACACCCATCACACATACCTGGCACCATAACACATGTTATATTACCCCAGGACTGCTGCTGCTCTGTGCACACTCACACCTTGGACACCAGAGCTGCCATTGCACATACACATATGCCATGGACCCTGGTATTGCCAATGCTACTGCCATATCTATTCCTGTGCTAAGGTTCCAGGCACCATCACCAGTACACACAAACCTAAGCACCAGACCTCAGTGCCAGTAGGAATACTCTTGGCCATGACTTGCCTCTATGCGGGAAAAGAAAAGGAGAAGGCTCTAAGAGCCTTCACCACTGAAGACCTCCCCAAACTCTCTCCACTACTGTGAACATAATAGCCCTAGTTGCTTAGGGCCCCCACAATCTCTTACATGATTATTGCAGCTTAAGGAGCTGCCCAGAGGCCATGTAGTTACACATCCCCCAGAACTGAAGCTGTTGCATCCCACCCAGCTGGTGCCCCTGTATCCACCAATAGGTGAAAGTCTTTTCTACCATATCAAATCCATAAAATCTGAAAGAAGAGACCTTTCCTTCAAATACACAAACATCAACGCAAAGCTACAAGGAACACAATAAAATTAAGGAAATGTGACATCACTAAAAAACACAATAATCATCCACTACTGACCATAAAGATATAGAGATCTACAAATTGCTTGACAAATAATTTAAAAATTCTTGTTTCTCTCTCTTTTTTATTTTTATTTTTTGAGTTGGAGTCTCACCTGTTGCCCAGGCTGGAGTGCAGTGGCATGCTCATGGCCATTGCAGCCTTGATCTGCTGAGCTCAAGCGATACTTCCACCTCAGCCTGTAGCTAGAACTACAGGCATTTGTCACCATGTCTGGCTAATTTGTTATTTATTGTAGAGACAAGGTCTCACTAAGCCGCCCAGGCTGGTCTTGAACCCCTGAGCTTAGGCAATCCTCTTGCCTCAGCCTCCCAAACTGCTGGATTACAGGTGTGAGCCACCACACCCAGCCAAAAAGCCTTGTTTTAAAGAAGCTCACTATCTACAAGAGACCACAAGATTGCAAGAAGGAAAAAAAAAAAAGGGAGAGAGAAAAGGACAAATACTTATTTTAAGAGATAATGCCTTAAAACTTTCCAAATCGTGGGAGAAAAATGGACATCCATATTCATGAAGCTTAAAAAAAATCCAAACAGGATTAATTCAAAGAAGACTATACATAGACACACTATTTATAATCAAATTGTCAAAAATCAAAAACAAAGAGAAAATTGTGAAAGCAGGGTAAAATAACTCGTTGCATATATGGGAATATTCATAAAGCTATCAGTGGATTTCTCACTAGAAACCTTGCCGGCCAGATGAGAGTTAGAAGATATATTTAAAATACTGAAAGAAAAAAAAGAACTGCCAACTAAGAATAATATACCTGAAAAAATATTTTTTAATGAAGCGAAATAAATTATTTGCTATACCTCCCTCAATTAAAAAGAGGGAGTTCATCACCACTAGAAATGCCTTAAAATATATGCTTAAGAGAGTCATTCAAATTGAAATGAAGACACACTAAACATAAATACAAAAGTAAATGTATGCAAGAATCTTTCTGGTAAAGATAAATATATAGACAAATACAGACTAATACAACCCTGCAATGGTGATGCATTAATGACTTCTGCCCTCATATTAATATTAACAGATTAAAATTTGTTAGTGGTTACACATGTAAAAAAGAAGCAAACTCTGGCTAAAAGAACACTCAATGTATGTTTTGTGAGGAGAAGCAAGAGAGAGTTTTTGTATGTGATTAAAGTTAAAATGCTATCAATGTAGAAAAGATGATCATAATTACAATGCATTCTAACAAGATTCAACTACAAAGAAAAACATAATTGATACACAAAAAAGAAATAAAAATCAGGCAGATACTACCAAAAATTATCAACATAGGAAGAGAACAAGAGAGAGATAAAATTATTACAAAATAGGCAGAACATGAGGAAAATGTCAATAGTAAGTCTTCACCTATTAATAAGTATTTTAAATGTGTAGAGCATCAAAGGACATAAAGAGGTTGAATGAATAAAAAACAATATCTAGCAATACATTTTCTACAAGAGACTCATATTAGATATAAAAACAAATAGGATCAAAGTAAAGGAATAGGAAAAGTTATTTTATGCAAAAGGTGAGCAAAAGAAGAGAGAGAGAGCCAAGGGTGTGGCCAGGCAACCATTTGATAAAGAGTTATTGATAGGTGGAAGTCAAGTGTTCTTCAAGAAAATGTGAGAATGACCACAAAGGTATTTAAGAAATTTTCAAGACTGCAATGCCCATTATAGGCCCCGAGGTGCAGTGCCTCAAGGTCAGAAAGGTTTAAAGAGAGTGATCCAGGGTCCCTGTGAAACCTCAAGGCTGACTGCCCAAAGCTGTCTCAAGTCTCTGCTTCCCACATTCTGGCGCAGTGCTCCTCATTTGCCCAGCTGTGACCCAAGGTGGCCCAAATGTGAGTCGGGCAGGCACTCCACTCCAGAGGGTGTAAGCTATGGGCCTTGGTGGCATTCACATAGGTACTAATTTTGCAGGCATGCCAGGTGAAAGACCTGTGGCATGGCTACCTCTACATACATTTCAAAGGATGTCTAGGACAGCTACAGAGACCAGGAAGACACCTGTTATGGGAGCAGGGTCATCGCAGAGAGCTTACCTTAGGGCAAATACTCAGAGGAATTGTGGGATGATGGCTGCTAACAGCATGTAGTACCAGCCTAGGAAAGTCACAGGCATGTAATGTCAATGTGTGATAGCTGAAGCTGGGGTTGTGCCTAGGAAAGCCATGAGAACAGGGCTTCTCAAGGCCTCGGGAGGGTCAAAACCAGTGTATGTGGAAGATGGGACATGTTCAAAGAAAATTATTCTCTAGTCTGAAGATTAATGCTGTTTTCCCTGTTGAGTTTTGAACTTACTTGGGAACGGTTACCCCTTTTATCTTGTTGATTTCTTCCTTTTGGAACAGGCATGTCTATTCTCTGCTTTTCTAACCATTGTGTTTTGGAAGCACATAACTTTTTTGATTTCCCAGGCTCACAGTTGGAGGAAAATTTGTCTCAGGATGAATTGTGCCTTGAGTCTCGCTCACATCTGACCTAAATGAGACTTTATGGTTTTGGGAGGTGGGGCTCAATAGGGGGTGTTTAGGTCATGACATCTCTGCCTTCATGAATGAATAAATGCCACTATTAAAAAGACTTCTGGGAATGGGTTCACTCTCTTCAGCTCTTCTGCCATGTGAGAAACAGTTGTTTCTCCCCTCTCAAGGATATAGTGTTCAAAGTATCATCTTAGAAGCAATGATGGAGTCCTCGTTAGACACCAAACCTGTGAGACCTTGATATTGGACTTCCCAGCCTCCATAGTTGTGAGAAACAAATGTCTACTTTTTATAAATTGCCCAGTGTGTGGTATTCTGGTATAGCAACAAAACAACAAACTAAAACATCTCTCAAGAAACTAGAAAAAGAAGAACCAATTAAACTCAAAGTTAGTACAAGAAAGAAAATCAGAAAAATTAAAGCAGAAATATACAACATGGAGAGTAGGAAAAAAATAGAAAAAAATGAACAAAACTAAGAGTTGGTTTTTCAAATGATAGACACAAACTTTAGCTATACTAAGAAAAAGAATGGAAAAGACTCAAAATATAAAGTAAGAAATGAAAAAGCCAACAGTACAACAGATATATCTAACAGCATAATAAATGGGAAAGAAAAAACCTTGAACATTTTTCCCCCGAAGATCTGATATAATGCAAAGATGTCTACTCTCACCACTTCTATTAAACATAGTAGTAGAACTTATGGTCAAAGAAATTGAACAAGAAAAAGAAATAAATGTAATCCAAATTGGAAAGGAAGATGTTACATTGCCCATGTTTGCAGATGACATGCCTATACACATAGAATATACGAAAAACTGTTAGAGCTAATAAAAAAAATCAATAAAATCACAGCATATGAAATCAGTCTACAAAAATAAGTCTCATTACTATAGAAAAATAACAAACTGTCTAAAAAGGAAATCAAGAAAACAATCCCATTCACAGTAGCTTCTTCTGCAGACCAGCATCTTTTAGCTTCTCCCTTTTACCTCATATCCTAAGGACTCTGGCTGTCTGGGGATATATTACAGGGAGGACACCGTCCCGGAGAAACACAGACTTCTTCTAATCTTGCCTCATCCACTCATTTTCTGTGAGATGTTGGGGAATATCTTATACATTTATATATTCTATTCACTACATCACAAAAAAACTTCGTTATATAATAATGATTAACTGGGATGAAGATACTGTATGTACAATGTACTTATATAACTTTTTATATATGTACATATGTATTTATGTATATGTGTATATATATATATGTATATATGCCTGCAGGTGCTCTGTGTCTCTTTTAGTGTATATTTATATGCCATTCCCAGGCCAAGCACTTTCTTTTCCATTCTACTAGGAAAGGTTATTACCCCTCTGTATCTACAGACCTGTAAATTGATATGAGATCTGTGTAATACTCTGCCTTTGTTTTTACAAATAAGGTCTTACTCTGTCACCCAGGCTGCAGTTCAGTGGCATGATCACAGGTCCTGCAGCCTCAAACTCTTGGGGTCAAGCAATCTTCCCACCTCAGCTTCCTGAGTAGCTAGGACTATAGGCATACACTACTACACTGGGTTAATTTGTTATTTTTGTAGATATGGGGTCTGGCTATGTTGCCCAGCCGGTCTTAATTCCTGGCCTCAAGCAATCTTTCTGCCTTGGTCATCCAAAGTGCTGGGATTATAGGTGTGAGCCACCATGCCCAGCATCTGACCTAATGCATACTTCTCTTAAAAAAAAGTTTATGACTTTGCTATCCTGGCTACCTCTGTTGCTCATCCTGAGTTTGAAATTCATTTTTTAAAAAAGAAAAAATATATATATATATACACACACACAGTATATAAGTGATAAATACAGTGGTATATTCTAGTATTTTACCAAAAGAAAGAGTTCTAAACATCAAAAGGGTAGCCCTTATAACAACAGCTTTTCCTAGGCATGGCTACTTTTATAGAACAGGTTATAGAGAATCATATTTTTGCTGTTTTCTAATTCATTCCCATAAAGGGTCCCCAAAATGGTCCCAGTCAAAATGTATTAATGACCTAAACTAAGTCCTAAAACAATAAAATTTCTAAAAGAAACATAATGAACGTTGGAGACTCAGAAGAAGGAGAGTGAGCAGAGATGGAAAAAATCACCTATTGGGAACAATGTACGCTAGTGGAGGTAACAGGTACACTTAAGACCCAGACTTCTGAACTTCTATGCAATGCATCCATGTAACCAAAAACCATTTACATCCCTGAAGCTATTGAAATTAAATAATAATAATAATAATAATAATAATAATAATAAAAGAGCTCTTTGATACTGGTCTTGGCAATGAAGTTTTTGGATATGATCCCAAAAGCACAAACAGCAAAAACAAAAATAAGTAAGTGAGGCTACATCAAACTAAAACGCTTCTGTATAGCAAAGGAAACAATAAACAGACTAAAGACATAGCCCACAGAGTGGAGAAAATATTTGCAAATCACATATCAGATAAGAGGTTTATATCTAAAAATATATGAGAAGCACACACAACAAGAAAAAAGCAAATAACTCAAATGAAAAATGAACAAATTACTCTAATAGACATTTCTCCAAAGAAGCTATAAAAATGACCCACAGGTACATGAAAAGGTGCTCAACATCAGTAATCATTAGGAAAATGCAAATTAAAACCACAATGAGGTGTCACCTTAAACCTGTTAGAATGGGATTTTTTAAATGACAAAAGATAAAGTGTATTGATGAGGGTATAGAAAAAAAGGAACTCTTGTACACTGTTGGTGGAAATGTAAATTTGTGCAGACTTTGTGGAAAACAATATGGACATTTTTAAAGAAATTGAAAATAGAACTACCATATGACTCAACAATCCCTATTCTGGGTATATACCCAAAGGAAATAAAATTACCACCTTGTAAAGATATTTGGACTCCCATGTTCACTGCACATCGGATTCACAACAACCAAGATATAAAATATAATTCACAACAGCTAAGATATAGAAACAACAGAAATGTTAGTCAACAGATGAATGGAAAAAGAAGTTGTGGCATTTATATATATATATATATGCGTGTGTGTGGTTTTTGGTTACATGGATGCATTGCATAGTAGTGAAGAAGTCTGGGTCTTAAGTGTGTATATCTTATACACACACACACACACACACAAAATATAGTATTATTCAACCTTAAAATAGGAGATCATGCATTTGTGAAACCATGAATGAACTTAGAGAACATTTTGTTAAATGAAATAAGCCAGAGAGAAAAGCAAAAATACTGCATGTTTTATCTCACTTACATGTGGAATCTTCAAAAATGATAATATTTGAATATACAGAATAGAGTAGAAAGCTGGTTACCAGGGGTATATGTGGTGGAGTTGGGGGGAGGAGGTTGGAATGGGGAAGCATAAGTCAAAGTGCACAAAAATGCAATTTTCTCAGATGATAAGTCTAGGGATCTAGTATACAGTATGAGGACTATAGTCAATAATATTGTATTGTATACTGGGATTTTGCCAAAAAAGTAGATATTAAATATGCTTACCATGAACACAAAAGGTAACTATATAAGATGAAGGATATGTGAATTTATTTGACTGCAGTAATCACTTCATTATGTGTATGTATTTTTTGGTATATAAACATCATGTTGTATACCTTAAATACACAAAATAAAATATGAAAAAACAGTCCCACTCTGATAAAAACAAAAGTTTTTATCAGATAAAACTAGAACTGGTGTGATCTTGACAGTAGAGTCTGGGAACTTAAAAAATGAAATGTCAATAAAATCAGCAACTAGTTTTCTGAAGAGCACAGAACTGTTGCACAGAATATTAACACAGCTTACACTTTTCCGTAATCATGAGAGCAAATATTTATTATTATGTACAAGACACTGAAAGATGCTTTACACTTAGTGACATTTCGTTTTACACAATGACCTTAAGAGTTAAGCGCAGTTTTAAATCTCAGTTTGCATTTTAGAAAAAAGAAACCGAGAATGTATTCGTAATTACACAAATTATAAAGAAAACAGGGTTTGAACTCAAACACTCTGGACACATGGATATATATATTGCTTATGTTTCCCTCTTCTCAGCTCCTTGATTAGTCTGAGGTATTCTGGGCAACAAACATTCAAAAGACTCCTTAGATCATGTTGGTAGTGGTTACGGAGGTGATTCCTATGTACTGTCCCAGATAACATAGATGGTGGTAAACAGGCTTACAGGGTTCTCCATGTCTCTTTAGATCAGTGATAAAGAAAAATATGGAGAAATGGGAGGGCAAGGATGTTATACCAATGCTTTCCTGTTTTTGTTTTTTGTTTTGAGTTGGAGTCTTACTCTGTCACCCAGGCTGGAGTGTGGTAGCATGCTCATGGCCACCCCAGCATCCACCTGCTGTGTTCAGGTGATTCTTTCACCTCAGCCTTCCAATTAGCCAGAACTATAGGCGTGCGCTATCACATCTGGCTAATTTTTTGATTTATTGTAGAGAGAGGTCTTGCTAAGTTACCCAGGCTATTCTCGAACCCATGGGCTCAGGCAATCTGCTCACCTCAGCCTCCCAAACTGCTGAGATCACAGATTCAAGCCACAGCACCTGGCCCTCTGTTTTTTTTTTGTTGTTGTTTGTTTTGTTTTGGGTTTTTTAAAGGTATCTTTCTTTGAAAACATAAAAAAAATAAATGAGTAAATAAGCATCTCTGGAAACTTGAGCCAAATACACAGTATATCCTAAAAGTGAGTAGAAGTTCTAAAGTAAGGAAGAGAGACTGTAAGGAAGAAATGATCAGAATGGTGGAAATGAACTCAGATACAGGTGATGAGCCTTAAGACTAGGGGTACTACAAGAAGTAGGTGAAGGAATTAGGAAATTCAGGAGCTCGGAGGGCATAGAATCATAGGGACTGGACAGTTCCAAGGATTGAAATACGGATAAGTAGGCTGAGAAAAGCAACATTTAGAGAACTTGTAGATGAGTGACCCATTGTTTGTGACATTGAAAAATGAGACACTGCCTGCTTCATGATCTAGGAAAACCCCAACACAATGAGGAGGTACAGCCATGGAGAGAGTCAAAATCTTAGGAACAATGGAGGAAGAGTCCTCAAAGGCACTGTACTTAAATTTATTCTGTAATCCTATAACCCAGTAGCCAAATAGAGGTCTGTATTTGAAGTAAACATTTTGATGATTTGTACCTCTTCCGAAACCAAACTTTATATTATGGGAATGTGTTCTACAGTATACCCCCAGGATCCAGGCAGTCTTGTTGGACACATCTATTTCCCAGTAATGTTTCCCTGAAGAGAAACATTGGGATCCCAAGATACCATAATTATAATACTTAACAGGCCAAATTGGCACAGATACAACTTGTCTCTGATCTTCTGAAAGGACAAGATTTATACTTAGGTTGACTGAATTCAGTGTGATGTCCACTGCAAAAAAAGAAGAAAATTGTGTGTGTATACACAGCACATACATGCATTTGACAGACACTGTGTACTTGGGAAGTGACTGGGGAAAAATTGTATTGATTAATTGGGTGAGGGGAAGAAACACACTATATATATGTGTTAGGAGGTATAGAGAACATATGAGGCTAGGATCATAAGATCTCATTGAAACCACAAACACCCGAAAGGTGATCAGAATATAGTAATGTAAAGCCCTTGTAACTTATTCTTACCCCAGTAGCATCGGGCATCTGTTAGCTCTGAAATGATAAAAGATTCAGTGATGTTGGTTAGACATAAAGGAATAAGCACTGACATCTTACTCTTCTTTAGTGTAGTTGCAGGGGAGGGGAGTACTGTGAAGCTGTGACCAGTGAATAAGCAGATGCTATCTAGCTATTTTATTCTCTCCATCATAGAATATTCCTTCTTCTCTGACCTCCTTTCTCTCTTCTATCCACACTTTTAAACTATATCAGCTAGGCAGTTTGCTCCCTGACACAAGAACTTTCTCTGTCTTTTCTTACCTCTAAACATTTGCAGCATCCTACTCAGATCTGGAGCTCGGAATATAGTCTTCAGCTTCTTGGAAACAGTTTTTGGCTTTTTTAGTGTCCAGATCTCACTCCTGAGGAATGACAAAAAATTTTGATCCCCGCACCTCTCATCTTGGGTCCATCCCTCCAACACCACTGCCTTCTTTTTCTTCCACATCATGATGTTTCCAGGTGGGTTGACAACTTTAGACACAAGGACTACACTTTTCCATATGATCTTGTAAAGTATGAATGAGAAGAAATTAATTATTGACACCAGGGTCAATGCCACAGTCTACAGGGCTCAGGTCTGCTTTTAGAAATCTAAAGAGAACTTTGTAGAATGACCTAATCTCTTCTATTCTTCTGTAAGCAAAGTAACTATAAAGGAGTTGTCCCCATGCCCTATTTTAGGACTTGACAAGGTCTTTTATATAATATGACAAGCACCTAAACAAAAAAATCCAGAACGGGATGCAGGAACAGAGGGTGAACTACATAAGTGAAGTCACAAAAGTTGATAGTAACTCTCTGGTTCTAACTCTGACCTTCAGCCAATTTGGTCTTTTCTGAATAGATATAAAACACTCAAATCTTCATCTGTGATCTGCATTTTAAGATAATACTACATCCAAATTTTCTTACTCTAGGAGATTTTTATTCTGATTGACCACCAAATAACTCTAATAGCTACCAACGCTTCTCCATAGCATAAAAGCACCACTCCTGGCAACTCATACGCACCATTTCATGATTCCACTCATGTCCTAAGAAGAAGAGAAAAAACATCAGTCAAAGTGTGTAAATATGGAGCAATATTTAAGAAAGAAAGAATAGAAAAATAATAGAAAAAAAATCACAGAAATAAAATGTGAGCTATCTGAAAATATCAACAAAATTGATAAACTTTTAGCTAGATACGCCAATAAAAAAATGGAACATTACCACCAATCTTACCAAAATTAAAAGAATGATTAAAAACTATGAACAGTTGTATACCAAGAAACTAGATAAACTAAATTAAATAGACAAATCCCTAGAAATATAGAAACTACTAATACTAATTAAAGAACACATAGAAAATATGAATGAACCTAAAACATGTAGAGATTGAATTGGAAATACAAGATTTCCTATAAAGAAAAAGCAAGACCCAGAAGGCTTCACTGGCAAATTCTGCTAATTTTTAAAAAAATCAATACTTCACATATTATTTTTTTCAAAAGTAGAAGGAACATTTCCTAACTCATCACATGGGGCTCATCCAAAACCAGAGACTTCACAAGAAAACTGTAGACTGATATCCTTTATAAATATAACATAAAATTATTCAACAAAATACTAGAAAATAAAATCCTGCAAAATATTTAAAATATACATCAAGGCCAAGTAGAATTTATCCCAGAAATACAAGGGTGGTTCAACATAAGAAAATCAATCACTTTAATACACCATATCAAAAGAATAAAGAATAAAAACCACATGTTGATCTCAAAAGACATGAAAAAAATTGACAAATTTCAACATATTTTTATAATCAAAGCAAAAGAGGAATAGTAACAATCTAGGAATAAAAGAAAGCCTATTCCTCAGTTAGATAAAGGACATCTATGAAAAACTCACAGGTAAAATCTACTTCATGGTGAAATACTGAATGCTTTTGTCCAAAGATCAGGAAAAAGACAAGAATGTACGCTCTCATTACTTTTATTTAACATGGTACAGGAAGTTCTAGACAGAAAGTTAGTCACATAAAAGAAATAAAAGTTGGCCAGGCACAGTGGCTCAAGCCTGTAATCCCAGCACTTTGGGAGGCCAAGGCAAGAGCTCAGGGATTCGACACTAGCCTGGGCAACCTGGTGAAACCTCATCTCTACAATAAATAAAAAAGTTAGCCGGGTGTGGTAGTGCTCCTGTAGTTCCAGCTACTTGGAAGGCTGAGGTGGAAGGATCACCTGAGCCCAGTAGGTCGAGGCTGCGGTGGCCGTGAGCATGCCACTGCACAACAGTCTGGGCGACAGAGTGAGACTCCCACTCAAGAAAGAAAGAAAGAAAGAAAAGTCATCTATATTGGAAATAAAAAAAAATAAATCTTACTCTATTTGCAGATGACATGGTCTTATGTATAGAAAAACTGCTCTATCCACTGCCTGTAGGTGATCTCTTACAATCTTAATTTTAGCTTACACATAAATGTTGTTGATTTCAAACTTTACATTTCTAATCATCTTCTCTTGTCTCTTATCATGTTTCCGGGATAATAAATTCCACAAATAAGAAGGAATAGTGATCAGCAACTGAGATCCTATCTAAAATATAAACTATTATTCTCCAACCATATTGTTTCCTTTTTTATGCTCAATTGCAAAAAATATTACTATTATTCACTCAGTCCCTGTCCCAGACACTAAAATATCTTATAAAGCTAATTCCATCCACCTCTTTAACTTCTGTTAGCCATCCTCATTTCTCAGTCATCTTTACTATGGATTCGTTTTGACTAAGATGTACCAATATATGTGGACTTACTCCTTCGTGACACAGCTGGGTGTACCACCAAATAAATGATTTTGCTCTTTGTATTAGTATAGTTTGGTTGTACGTGACCAAGCCCCCCCCCCCCCCAAAAAAAACCAAAATAACCCCCCCCCCCAAAAAAAAAACCAACAACAAAACCAACAAAAAAATCAGAATTGCCTTAGCTGGAAATAAAAGAGTTGTGACCAGAGAAATACTACTTTAGTAACAGATGGATCAGGAAACTCAACTTCCTATCACAGTTCTGGCCTCTTTGTGCCTATTAATTCTCTTCTCTTTCCTATACTTTAACTTTATTCTCAGACTTCAGTTAATAGCAACTTGAATCTTTGGATTTGAATTATCATCACTGATATTACTTTCTACTAGTAAGGATAATTTTCCTTCACTATAATGACAATACAATTCTGGAACCTGCAAGTATCAAGACCGGGTCATATGTCTAACTTAAAATAATCACTGTGTAATTTGTGGAAAGGTAGACATCGAATAGGTTAATTTAAATATGATTAACTCATCCATCCTTGATCTTGCTGATTTTTTTACTACCAAACAAGTACAAAAATGGAAACAGACCATGCTAATGTTTTCTCAAAAAGTAATTCCAGATATTGTTAGCAGAAAAACAGGGAATGGATATTTAGCAGATGAAAATAATTGGTGCCATCTTCAGTCCATCATTTACTGCCTACCATCTCATCATCCATCACTCCATCACAAAACTTCAAAAGCAAAAATGACCAAACACAATAAAACTACTTCAGAAAGCATTAACAATAAAAGTATCTCCTTTGAAAGGAAGAGAATCTAAAATCATATCTGATTTTTGCATCAACTTTCAAGCTTAGAATTTCTCTGTCTAGATCATTCTTCCCAGTAAGTGCTGAACTGTAGTCCTTCTGCAAGAACAACAGCTCCTCTGAAAACAAATGATATATATATATATGATAACATGATCTATCCCAATCATTACAATAAGGATCTAGATAGAAGAAAAGCTGTTATAGAAACTCAGGAGATATGAGGAGGAAGTATCAGAAGTACAACTGCCTATATCTTAACATGCTGGAGTGGAATAGCTAAAGTCCTTAAAAAGATTACAAAATAATAATTATAAATTTCTTGGTTGTTTGTCTGCTGTTTTTTGAAGCTACAATCTAGATGTAAAATGCTAATTCCACAAAATTTATAATTTTTGATCTACTAATTTTTTTTTATTGCAAGTGACCAAATACCAACTCAAACTGGTTTGAATAGAACAGATGCCTGGACAAGTGACATAAACACAGTATATGTCTTTTGTGAAGATGGCAATTCAAAAGCTGTGAAGAACTTATGGAGAAGCTATACAAAAGGGCCTAGAAATTTTTTGTCTTTGTTTTTACTGAGATATAATTCAAATACCATAAAAATCACCTTTTATTGTACACAACTTAATAGGTTTTGATATGCTTACAATGTTGTACAACCTTATTTATTTTCAGAACACCCTTATTTAATTCAGTCTTATTTAATTTAATCACCTTATTGAATATAATTGTATTTAATTTCAGAATATTTTCATCACTCCAAAAAAGAAACCGTTCTCATTAGCAATCACTTTTAATTTATCTTTCCCCAGAGTCCTGGCAACTACCAATTTAATTTCTGTCTTTATGGATTTGACATTTATAAACTTTCATACAAATGGAATTGTACAAAAAGAAATTTTGTGTCTGCCTTCTCACGAGTATCATAATATTTTAAGGTTCATACATATTGTAGCGTGTATTATCATGTCCTTCCTTTTATAGCCAAATAATATTACATTGTTTGGATATAACACATTTCATTTATCCATTCATTAGTAAAGCAGACTTAGTTGTTTTAATTTTTGAGCTATTATGAACAATATGCTATGACTTTCATATACAGTGTCTCCTGCATACGAACCTTCAAGTTGTGAACTTTCAAAGATGTGAACTTGGATTTGCATGTCCAATCATGTGATTTAAAAAATTTTTTTCGTTTGCTTTATTTTTTGCTTTATTTCTTCCTTTATTTTATTTTTTGCTTTATTTTTTGTATTTTTAATGTACAATTTATGTGAAAAGTATAATAAACCTATTACAGTATAGTACTATACAGCTGGTTGTGTTAGTTGGGTACCTAAGCTAACTTTGTTGGACTTAATGAAAAATATTGTACTTACAAATGAGCTCTCAGATTGAAACTTATTTATATGTAGGGGACTTACTGTATAAGTTTATGCACGTATATGTTTTCAATTCTCCTAGATATATACATATGATTGGAATTGCTGGGCCATGTGGGAACTCTCTTTAAGTTTTGAAAAACTGCCAAGCAGTTTTCCAAAGTAGCTTCACTATTTTACATCTTTACCGGCAATTCATAAAGATTTCAATTTCCTCATATTTTCCTTGATGCATGGTATTGTTTATCTTTTCTATTATAACCATCCTAATGTGTAGGAAGTATTTCATTATGATTTTGATTTTTTATTTCCCTGATGACTAGTGATGTTGAGCAGTTTTTTATGAGCTTACTGGCCATTTAAATATCTTCTTAGGAAAACATGTGTATTCAAGTCCTTTACCCATTTTTAAACTGGGTTACTTGTCTTTTTATTTTTGAGTTGTAAGATATAGAAAAGTAGATAGATAGATAAACTGGAGGCTAGACCTTATCAAGTATATGATTTGAAAATATTTTCTTCTACTCTGTGGAATACAGAGTAGAAGACACTTTGTTCATAGTGTTCTTTGTGGCACAACAGTTTTTAATTTTTATTAATTTTAATTTACTTTTTTTGTTACTTTAACTCTGAAATAAGACAAGAAGATAAGAAGTAACAGGAATAAAAAGAAGCTAAGATGTAAGTACCAGAAACAAAGAAAACAGTTCGACAAATAAAAATCAGTTGTCTTCCTGCTTGGTACCAAAATTTTAACAATAAATGTCTGGTGATTCAGCAGAGAAAGGGAAGCACTTAGACAAGAAGTCAAGCAAAAATGCTTTGAAGAAAAATATTGTTTACATTTTAACTTTAATTCAAGTTGTTCCATCAAGTCTGTAGATTTGTACCAGCATTTCTTCCTGGTCAACACATAAACACATGCACACATAGCACACACACACATACTTCTCAATTATATATTTGCCTGTCCATATTTTTGCCCACCTCTCCCCCCAAATGGCTCAATATTCTATCACTCTATGTTTGAAAAAATTAACAAGAAACATTTACAATAACAAATGTGCATATTTCAATTCATTTTAAACACAGAAGAAAACATTTCTTAAACCTGAAAATTAATTTGTTTGCCTGACAAATACCCAACCCAGGATCACAGATAACAGGGGCCTGCAGAATATAACTGGATACCTTGGATCTTCTCTCCAAGGTTAAATATGTTCCCTTACTTTATAAATTAATCAGAATGGGACACTGTTCTAGAATGCCTATATTCATTTATCCCCACAACATTCGGAATTGATAACAAAGAATAGACACTGCAAGGCCAAAGGAACCCCTTAGTATCACCACCGGAATGAGAGCCCAAGACACAGAAGAAAGGATAATAGAATGTTTTTCCAGAATTTTATATTGAATGATCCTTCTTACCTGCAGCAGCTTCATTGCTGACCATTGAACTCGACGCTCCATATCTGAAATGAGCTCCTTCACCAAATGCCTCTGCTCAACTATCTCATCCTCAGCATCTGCCAAGTTATCCAGAGTTGTCTTCTCCTCTTCTTCCAATCTTTGCAGCGCTCTTTGCTCCTCACTGTTCAGGATGCTTCTAAGCTGCTTAAATTCTTTTTGTATCCTTTGTCTCTCAGTTTGCACCTGATACTGCAAGAATGGACAAGAGAGGGGGGAATAAGTCTGTCAGGTTGAGGGCCTACTGTGCAAGGGATTAGAAGCCCGAGAAAGAAGTAATTTTCAGGGAGTTTGAACCAGTAGGGGAGTAGACACAGTAGAGGAATTTGGGAGTAAGCTGTTTTCCCCTTTAGCACCTTCCAAAACAATGACCTAATACTGTCTTATCTAGGCCAACTCTGAGAAAAATTTAAAACCTAGGGTTTAGCTTATAGACAGCTCTCCAGGACACTTATGGGGCTTCCTTAATTACCACACTCCCAATCTGAACCTTGAGGAACATCTTAGTCCTTTGTCTAGTGTCTTCCGCCAGAGGTGTTAGATCCACATTGGAAAAGAGCAATAGAACACAGTACTTTCTAGCCTTCCTCACAATAGAGTCCATCTTTGTTCTCAGTTCTAAACATCTGTGTGTACTTGTAACATGCTCACTTTCCAGACCCCACAGAGACAATATAAGGGATAGAACTAATCAAATGACTTCAGGACTCATCCAGTGTCAGGGATCAAAGAGGAAGAAGCTGCCTTGGATTAAGACCAGGGGTCCTGCCAAGACTTCTGTCTCAGAAATTCTTCAGAAAGTATCTCCTCCTGCCTTCCAGGAAGTTCTCTCTTCTCTGATGTCAGCTTCCAACTTCTCAGCTTCCTCCTGTTCTTTCCTCAGCCTCTTGAGAATTGCCTGGAGCTTCTCCTGTGAGAAAGGAATCACACCAGAGTCAACTATGAGCTTTCTCAGCACCTGACTAGAGGACAAACAAGAAAGAAATCAGGTTCATCTTAGGAAAGACAAGTTTACAAAAACTGTGAGGCTGGTGAATAGAATTTATGATATGGAGAAAAATCTGAGGAAGTGAATGTATTTCTTATTCCTGGGTGATGGAACACTACCCTTTCACCAAAGAGTAGTCTAATTCTTTCTATCCTTAAAGTACTCACCCTGCAGAAAGAAAAGCCCTTTCCTTTTATCAATGCTCTTTTCTCATTCAATCCACAATGTTCTGTATTAATTGTCTTGCTGAGAAGAGCAATGAGTGCTAACCTTGGGAGGGAATTCACCAACCATACAATGAAAAAAAGGGAAAAAGCCCTCTCACTCTTGGCCAAGAGACTGTACTCTAGGCACATTCTTTATGTAGATAGAATGAATACACAGGATTGTATTCCATGCATTGGAAGCTGAGCATTGGGTAAAAGACATATACAGAAAAAACACAGAACTCAGAACTATGGTGCCAAAGGGGTAGAGAAGGATGGAAAGTTAATGTTTCTCAAGTCCATCTTTTGCCCCATCTCCTTCCATCCAGGGCCCTACCTGACATTCCTTGACTACTTCCTCCATGAGGAACGTGTGGTGACCATGGTGCTCCTGAAACCACTCACAAAGCCAGCAAATGATCTTTCTATCCTCTTTACAGAAGAGTAGGCATTTTTCTCCATGGTGATCACAGAGATCTCCCATCTTCCCATCATTTGGGCTCAACTTGACCTTTCTGAGTTGTTCCACCATGTTGGCCAGATGCTGATTTGTCTGTAGATTTCTAACTGAGTATCTGATACCACATACAAGACAGTTGTTTTCCCCTTCTTGACCAATCACTGCCTTCTTGTTGTTCACAGTGATGCAGGCTTGGCATAAGCTGTGGCCATAGACTAGACTCAAAGGTTCTGTCAAAAGTTCCAGGCAGATGGGACAGGTCACTTCCTTCTGTATGTCAAGTAGGACTTCTGAAGCTATTGCACTTCTTTGACTTCTTTCTATCCTAACTCCTGAGGCGTTCTCTTCTTGTTTAAAAACTCCTAGATGGCTGAACAGATTGAAAGGGAATGGTGTAAAAATTGTACAAATAAAAAGGATTCTAATTGCACACACATAAAAGACTAGCCAAGATTGCAATGTTGAAGGACAAAAAAAGAAGAGGGAGACTAACCATAAATGGAATCCTGTGACCTGGTTAAGCCATGAATGCCTCATGGCTTTTTCACTTGCTCACTGCTCAGCATGGAATGATCCCCCTGTTGATATTTGTATGACTTTTGCTTATACTTCATTCAACTCTCTCTCTCATCAGAACAACCTGCTCTGATTAACTTATCTATAGGACAACCACAAAACCATCACTTGGTGTACATTTGCCATCTCTCTCTTATTATCACCATATATGACATCTATCTTTAAATATCTACCACCTCCTTCTAAAACATAATTCACACAGATTAGGCAGTTTTGTTTTGTCACTGTTGCATCCCCATTGTCTAGAAGATACAGAAACATACTATTTGATGAATATATGAAGAACTGCCTCATCTCTCCAGAGATGATTAGCTCTTTCTTATCAGTGTTTCGTTTTCTTTCCATTGCTTAAAAGTTCCTCAGAAGCTGTGCTTGGGACTCTAGATATTGTTTCTAGTAAAGAATTGTTTACCTCCTAATACACCTACCCACATAGGATCCTCCCATGCCTCCACTCACTTCCCAGAGATACCCACAGAAACAGCAATGACCACAATATGAAAATAACTTAATCACCAACAATTTCATAACCAGTTACAATTTAGAAATCAGTCGAACTTTTTCTTCTTTCTCCAAAATCCTGGAGAAATAAGTGTTCCCTTTTTCAGACGAATAAACAGAAACAAGTGGCTTACAAAGGTCATTAAACTCAACAGGTAAAAACAGAGAAACATAACATCCTCAAGGTCCTCTTTCAAAGGTCTTCATGCTACCCCACATATTTAAACAAAGACAAGCAGTAGAGCCTGAAAGAATCAGATTGATATCCAATGCTATGAGTACATAGATGAAAAGGAATCCAGACAAGCTGGGAAGAACTGAAGGAGGCCTTCTCTTTGTAGATGGTACAATTTCATCTTGGCCTAGAAATATGTCAAGGATGTTGATAGAAGCCTAAAGATGTGTATTTGTAGGGAGGGGGAAATGGTACACTTAAATCATAGATTCATATCCATGTCAGACAGCCTAGAAATAGAAATATCAATGAGATGGCTGTTGATTGTGGAAGAGAAGTATCAATATATAATGTAAGACTACATTTTAGAGGGAGGGAGCTCTGTTCTTTGTTAAATCCACATCCACTAATTGAATGACAATTATTCATTTATTCTTTCAGAAAATTCTCACTGAAGACAGGTTATCTTCAGTGATTAAAATCCAGGAAATGGAGTAAAATCCAAAGTTGAGTGTAAACAGGTAGTGTTAGTCATAATAAAGTTAATAGTCATCTAAAGAAGATAGAAGTGAATTAAATAATTATTCATAAAAGTATAAAATGGCAGGTATGATAAACACCATTATACAGAGCTATATGATTTTGGGAAATCAAATAATTTGCCAAAAAGAAGACTTCAAGATATCCTCTTTGAATAAGTAAGAGTTCAATTGAAAGCTAGGTGTTGAGAAGGGAAAATGGAATGAGAATTTAATAAAATATTTTAGATAAAACGAATCACATATTAGAATGCCCTGTTGATGGGAGGGCACAGCATCAAACATTTTCTAAAGTTTTAAAGTGTGTGACAGGTATGCAAAAAGCATTAGGCCTCTGATATCACATGAACCTGTGGAGACCTGGATATGTGACACTTCTCAAATGATGTTAAAGTTAGGGTCTCCTCCCAATAAACAGAGAGCAGGGGCAATGAATGGATGATGTAGGACAAGTTAATGGTGGAAATAGAAGCAGATGAGAAGAAGAAACAGGGTGAAGTATAAGAAGCAAGATTGGGAGTCAGACAGGTTGTGTGGAAAAAAGGGTTTCATTAGGCTTAAGTCCTTTCTTCCTGTAAAAAGGACAATGACATTGCCTTCCCCTAGTATTTTATTTCATTATTTTTTAGTAAGCACAGATCTCAGCTTCCACAAAAGGGTTGTGACTCTTATAACAAAATATTCACTGTAGGGCTGTGGAAGCCACACTCATGGCTCTTACAAAGTAATCTGTTGGGGCAGGATTTACCTAAACTACTTCAATTCCACACACAACCCTTTTGTTTTGTTCTCTTAAAAATGAGTTGTTACCAGAGGGATGACAGTCCTCCACTATCACCATGGCAAAAATCCTCTAAAAGCTTGTATGAAGCAGCCATGCCAGCATGCTGTGTCTCTTGTCCTGTATCTTCCTGCAAAGTTAAATTGCCTATGTGGGAATGGTAAGCCAAACCTGAAACTATTGCGTGTGGTCAGTCGAAGGATGTATCAAGAGTAGTGGCATGGTGAATCAATACTAACTCTCATTACCTGAACTCAGTTTGGACAAGAAACCATGAGGCAAAGGGGGAGAAAAGGTAGATCTCAGCAGATATTAACATCTAATACTTGTCTAGTGGATTGAATTGTATTTCACACAAAAATATGTTCACCTGTGAATGTGACCTAATTTGGAAATCAGGTCTTTGCAGATGTAATCGAGTTAAGATGAGCTCATACTGGATTAGGAGGGGCCACTAAATCCAATGTCCTGTGTCATCATAAGAGGAGAGACACACAGACACACAAGAAAGAAACCAATGTGACAACAGAGGCAGATATGGGTAATACAGATATAAGCCAAGGAATGCCAAGGATTGCCAGAAACCACCAGAAGCTAGGGGAGAGGCAAAGAACAGAACAAACCTTCCCTTACAGTCCTTGAAGGAACCAAGTCTACCACCACCTTGATTTTTGCACTTCTGGACTCTTGAATTGTGAGACAATAAATTACTATTTTTTGAAGTCATCTACTTAGTGATAAGCTAATTGAAAAGTTTTGTTAGTGAAAGAAAGATCTGTTATATGTGACAACCTGTAAATCTTCCCTGCCCTAGCTCTGCAAAAGAAAGGGTAGGGCATAATAAAAGCTGAATGGAGACCTTCTGTTCATCTCTATAAACGTCAGAGAGAAGATTCCAGTTCTTGCAAGATAGAAAACCAAAACTATATAATAGGAAGATGGTGAAAAATAAGGATCCCTTCAGAAAACAAAAAAGATCTTCTGTCTCTTTAACATTCCTTTGAAGGCTATCTCTCCCCAGGCTCTAGGCTGCAGCTCCTCTGCACACAAAGCAGGAAGCCAGCAATTGGCTTTTCCTCCCCTCAGAGCAGAGTAGCCTCAGGGTCATAAATTAAATTCACCTGACTTCCTTTAGAACTTTCTTCCCACCTTCTACCCTCCCCCCACAAACCTCCTCACACACCTTCAGACCAACAGAGCTCCGGGTTGAAGTGGTGAAGAAAAGCCAGGGACAGACGCGGTCAGGATTTATTCACCGAAAGAGCCGCCTCTGTGTGAAGAAATTCTTCTCTTCTGAGGAGGAGCTAACTGAGAAATGAAAGTGAAATTCCTGGGGACAGCAGGAAGATGAAAGGGGAAGAAGGGCTCTTCTAGAAGAAAAGACCTGCACTTCTTTAGGGCCTCTGGACATAAGGTAGTGCTTTAACCCAGTGTTACTCAAGGGGAGAAGAGAGGATTTGCATTGGAGGGGACATTTGACAACAACTGAAGAGATATTTTGTTCTTAAAACCAGGGTATGCTGCTGGCACCTGATGGGTTGAGTCCAGGAATCCTGTTAACCATTGTACCAGCACAGGGTAATTCCCAAAACAAAGGATTACCCAGTCCAAAATGTCAATAGTGCTGAGTTTGAGAAGCCCTGTTTTGATCCTCTCTGCTGCCCAGGTCAGCTGGATCCTAGCACCTCCTGTCCTACCATAATTCATGGCTGTGAATGGCCCCTTTAACCATTCTATCAACTTTAATCCACTTTTATCTTCAATGTTCCATCTGCCACATCCACCAGCCCCCAAGCACTACATCACCTTCTAGGAGATGGGGGATGGGTGGAAGAGGGGTGGGTCCTATGAGAAAGGCTGGCTACCAAGGACCTAGGGAATTTTTTGAAGGGCTGGAAATGTTCTAAATCCTGATTGTGTGGTAGATACACAGGTTTAAACCTTTTTCAAAACTCATAAAACTGCACACTCTAAATGGATGTAAAGTAGGAAGCTAGGGTGGTGAGACAGAAGGCTAGGCTAGGGTCTTGGGCTGAAAAAAAAAATCTGATTGACAATAAAAGTTAAACTACGCCTTGGTTACCGCCCTGACCGTACCTGTACCGCCCCCAAAAAGCAGAACTTGTGGTCAACACATCCAGGAGGGAGAAGGAACTAGGGTGCGTTGGGGAATCCCCCAAAACGGCGCATGCTTAAAAATATAAATCCGTGTCCTCTCAATGACCCCCTAGTTTATTATACATTATAATAAAATTTGCATGTAGTTTAGCCCCTCCCCCCAGGGCTTTTGTTAGCGGATTATGGGTAAGAGCATGCGTAGTTTTAGAGTTACACAAGAACACAAAATGCCAATCATAACTGTCAATCATTAGGAAAAGACCAACCACTCCCCCTTTCTATAGAAATAAAAGATTACAAATTTTGGGAAGTAGGGGCTAGGGAGCCGCTTGTGCTCTTGAGCCAGCTCCTAACTCTTTGGAGTCTATTGCCTTTATTGCTTAATAAACCGCTCTTTGCTTTTGCAATAGGTGTGTTTTGTCCAATTCTTTGTCCAATTCTTTGTTCCAGACATCAAGTACCTAGACATTTCATTTCGGTAAGTCGATGGTCCTACATCGCATGTACCTCAATAACATTGATTATAATAAAAATATGTTTTCTAGGTGATTCTTATGTAAATCTGAGGCTGAGAACCACTGGCCTTATGTGGTAGATCAAAACTTTTGGGCCTTAGACATACAGGTGTCTACACTGAAATTGAAGTAACTTTGGAACCACACCCAATAAGGAAGAACCTTGAGCAAGAGAGTTAACCATACTTCTTGGACATTGTGCCTTCGTGAATAGCATGCTCTGTTTTCATGAGAAAAATAAGTCGTTTTCTGTGCTGTATCCATCAAAACAGTCTCCTATCTCCTGTAGAGCACGTTACATAACAAAAGGTGCCCTTCTGGAAGCTGCCTGATAAAGTACATTTGTCTCTTCTGCCCTCTCCCATCATCTGACCCGTGCAAGGGGATCAAGGGCAAAAACCACACAGAGGACAATTATAAACTTACTGAAACAACAACTTTCTCATTAAAAATATCCATATCCAATACATTTGGAATATGCTTTGACTACTTTTGAGGGAGTTAATTATTACTTTCCCATTCAGATTTCTTCTCCTTAGTTTAATATTGGTAACTTGTATTTCAGATAGAAAAGCATTAGACAGATTTGCTAAGTCATGAGTTGAAATGTATATATTACCTTAGCCCATCAGTTGTGTGTGCATGACGTTCAATTGCTATTCATTAATTTTGTTCATTTGTTTTTTCTCTGTTTTTAAAAACTCATTTCTCTATGAATTCAATAGACGTACAACTACACCATGCCGTTAATCTCTTTTTGTTATTTTCTTAACTATTTACCAGTATTTAACATGTTAAAAATCACCACTTTTGGAAACCATCTTAGATATCAGGAATTGCTGTGGTTCCTCACTTTCAGCTGAGTTGTGCTTCTGGGTGGCAGAAATGGCATAGGCAGAAAAATGAGCAAGTATGGTGAATTCAAGAATCTTCAAATATTTCCATGGGAGTGTACTTGGAACTCTAGGTAAACAGAGGAGAGGTGACTAAGGGTCACTTCTCTTGGAGCTCCAGGTAAACAAATAGAGGTGGGCAAAAGTCACACCCTCAAGGGTCATTTACATAAGCAAAGAAAGTGAGCTGGAAAATTATCTACAGATACTTGTGCAGGAGTGAAGCATCAGATTGTGGATTGTGTGAGAAGGGTAAGCTACAAAGGACCTAGGAAATTTTTTGGAGTGACTTTACTCACACTATTTACCATAGTCCCCAGGACCAGCAGGGCTCTCTTCTTTGCCAGCCTCTACTTGCAAAATGGATTCAGAGGTCTGGACCACCACAAGCATCAATAGGTACCCTGTATATCTAGAAAATAATCTTGTATGTCTTACAATTTTTATTTTCTTATGAAACATTTCGCTTTTTGGTAAATGTTAGACATTTTTATTTTTTTACTTAATTTTTAATAGAGAATCTAAAGCTTATTAGCATGGAACTGTGTCCCATGTTTTAATATTATATTTGTATTTATTTATTTTTTGAGTCGGAGTCTTACTCTGTCACCCAGGCTGGAGTGCAGTGGCATGCTCACAGCCATTGCAGCCTTGACCTGCTATGCTCAGGTGATCCTTCCACCTCAGCCTTCCAAGTAGCTGGAACCACAGGCATGTGACACCACACTTGCCTAATTTTTTGATTTATTATAGAGATGAGGTCTCGCCATATTGCTCAGGCTGGTCTCGAATCCCTGAGCTCAGGCAATGCTCTCGCCTCTGCCTCCCAAAGTGCTAGGATTACAGGATTGAGCCACCGTGCCCAGCCTTAATATTTTAATTATTGGTAATGAACCAACTGTATCAGTTTGTGTTAACTTTTGCCTTTCTTAGATATGTGCAAATGTTCATTTACTTTGTCTACTGACAATTATTTTAATATATTTTATTTGCTGTTACATTCTCTCCAAGAGCAAGTCTCTCCTGCATGAGGGGATACAGCAATTTAGAGACAGAAAGGGCTGGCATAACTTCCCCAAAGCTAAAAGCTTGCAGTTACCTTCACCTGTGATACCAGTTAGTGGTGGTTTGAGAGTGAATAACTCAGAGGGGAAGAGGAAGGCTCAGGGGAAGAGAACATGCTGTAGGGCCAGTAACCCAACACAACTTGTACTTTCAGACCTTAGCCCTGTGGATTGATGCAGATCTAGTCCATCCATCAGTGAAGAGCATTTGAACCTTTAATATTCAGCAGCAAAGAGCAGCACATTTACTGAATGAGAAGGAAAATATGAGGCCTCCAAGAACATGTGAGGGCCACAGATGTCACCTGTAAAGCAATATCTGTTGACTTGAGCCTTACACTACATTAAACAACAAAAATGTACTCATTTCCCATATTAAATATTAATACTCTAAAGATGTATGCATTTGTTAAAGAGGGCCACTTGGCATAATGGCATGTTTGGTAGGAAAATAAAATTTATTTATCTACTCTAAAGTGTTTTTCCCCTCCATAGTTGAGAGAAAATATGAGTTTTGTTATTAAGTCTCCAATATTCTCAAGAATAACTTAAAGTAATTTGAGTTTTAAAATAGCTTAAAACATTTAGGTTTAAAGATTTAGGGTCTAGTACCATAAGTGTACTCACATGGTCTCAGTGGCAAAGCAATCCTAAGGAGAAAAATAATTCCTCTTGTCACCCCAGGGAGAGTAAATGAATCACTTGAACTGAGAGGGTGCCTACCTCAAGAGAGACAACCAAGAGAGGGAAGGGCTGAAGGTACTGAGATTAAAAACAAAACAAACAAGATACCATCAAAAAGAGGTCTGGGGTTGAGGCAGAATCAAAAGATTACCCAGCATTGTCTTAAGGCAAATGTAAGGTAACTGGGATCTCACACAAATGAGTGTAGGTCCTGTGTCTATTTCAATAAGGACTTCAGATTCCCAGAGTTAAGAAACTTTTGGTCACCATCTGGTGATGGCTCCAAATACTGCTTCCTGTATATTATCTTGCAAGCTCTGAGATTCTCCTGAGCTCACCCAAACTGTCAGCTATGGATGCTGGAGTCCTAATTATGATCCAAACAGTCCTAACAGCCCAGAAATACAAGATGGCATGACTGTCACATATATCTTCAGAGACCATGGGAAGAGGAGAGCCCTAGAACTGATTCCTGGATGGTAAGAACCCACACTTAGTATCAATTAACTCTTTATTTTAATTTTTTTGAGTTGGAGTCCCACTCTGTCACCCAGGCTGGAATGCAGTGGCACACTCACGGCCACGTCAGCATCAACCTGCTGGGTTCTGGTGATCCTTCCGCCTCAACCTTCAAAGTAACTGGAACCACAGGTGCGCTACCACATCTGGCTAATTTTTGATTTATTGTAGAGATGAGGTCTTGCCAAGTTGCCCAGACGGGTCTCGAACCCGTGGGCTCAGGCAATCCATTTGCCTTGGCCTCCCAAAGTGCTGGGATTACAGGCTGAGCCACTGAGCTGGACATCTCTTTATTTTGAATCCAGATTCCTTCTTTCTCCTAACTTTGATAAACCCACAGCCAATAGTTTGCTCAGTGGGCAGAAACTGGAAATATTTTCCGTAAGAACAGGAACAAGACAAGGAGGCCCACTCTCACTCCTGTTTAGCATAGTGCTGGAAGTCCTAACCAAAGCAATCAGGCAAGAGAAGGAAATGAGGGGTATACAGATGGGAAAAGAGGAAGTTAAGCTCTCCCTCTTTGGAAACGATATGATTTTTTTTACGTTGAAGACCCTGAGTCTGTCAAAGGCCTCCTCTCACTGATAAATAACTTCGGTAAAGTCTCCGGTTACAAAATCAACCTGCAAAAGACAGTTGAATTTCTATACACCAGCAACAAGCAGGCAGAGAACCAAATAAAAAGCACAATCCCGTTCACAGTAGATACACATACACACACACACACACACACAAAGAAACACCTTCGCATTCACCTAACTAGAGAAGTGAAAGACCTTTACAACAAGAACTACAAAATGCTGCTCAAAGAAATCAAGGATGACACAAACAAATGGAAAAATATTCCATGCTCATGGATTGAAAAAAATCAATATTGTCAAGATGTCCATCCTACCCAAGACAATCTACTGATTCAATGCAATACCCATCAAATTACCAACATCATTTTTCTCAAACCTGAAAACGACAATACAAAAAAATATGAAAACAACAAAAAAAGCACGAATAGCCAAAATAATTCTCAGCAAAGGAACAAAACAGGAGGTATCACACTTCCAGGCTTTATACTTTATTACAAGCTTACAGTAACCAAAATAACTTGGTATTGGTACAAGAATAGGCACAAAGACCAATGGAACAGGACAGAGATTTCAGGAGCAAAAACAGTCTCACAGTCAATTCATCTTCCACAAAGCCATCAATAACAATCTCTGGGGAAAGGAGACCACATTTAGCAAATGGATCAGAGAAAACTGGCTGACCACATGCAGAAGAATAAAACGACCCCTATTATCACCATACACAAAAATCAACTCAAAATGAATAAAAAACCTAAACATAAAACCTCAAACTATAAGACTCCTAGAAGAAAACATAGAAAATATCCTTACGCACATTGAGGTAGGAAATAAATTCTTGACCAAGTCCCCAAAAGCGAATGCCATAAAAACTGAGAGACAGTTGGGACCTCATCAAACTGTAAAAGCTCAAGAGAGTAAAGAGATAATCCACAGAATAGGAAAAAAATATTTGCAAATTTTGCATCTAACAACAGCCTAATATCCAGGATCTATAAGGAAATCAAATGAAGTAAAAAGAAAAAAACAAACAACTCCATTAAAATGTAGACAGATATGAACAGACATTTCTTGAAAGAAGACATACAAGCAGGCAACAGACACATGAAAAAACGTTCAGCCTCACTAATCATCAAAGAAATGCAAATCAAAACTGCAATGAGATACTACCTAACACTGGTAAGGATGGCTATCATTATAAGTCAAAAAACAACATATGCTGGCGCAGGTGCGGGGAAAAGGTAATTCTTTACGCTTTTGGTAGAAGTGCAAGCTAGTTCAACCTCTATGGAAAGTAGTGTGGTGATTCCTAAAAGAACTAAAAATTGACCTTCCATATGATCCAGCAATCCTCCTCCTGAGAATATACCCAGAGGAACAGAAATCATTCTACAAAAAAGACACCTGCACACACATATTTATTGCTGCTCTATTCACAATAGCAAAAACATGGAACCAATCCTACTGCCTATTGAAAGTGGACTGGATAAAGAAAATGTGGTACATACATCTGATGGAGCTATAAAGCAGAACAAAATCATGAACTTCACAGCAAATTGGATGGAGTTAGAGACTATTATACTAAGTGATACATCAGAGAAACAAAGAACTGAATAGCACATGTTTTCGCTCATAAGTGGGACCTGAACAATGGGTCATATTAGCACAAGGGAGGGATCAGCCGGGCTAGGGGAGGGAGGGAGATAGGAAGGTGGGTGACATGTGACAATACAAAGGGTACCTGGTTCAATACCAGGGGGAGTGAGATCCAGTTAGAAGCCCAAACTTCGCCTGCATGCAGCCTGCTTATGTAGTTAATTGTCATGTGTACCCCACATTCCTATAATAGAATAAAATACAAAATAAAAATAAAATTAAAAAAAAGAAAAGTTGGAAACAACTTATGGACTTCACAGTCTTGCCAGCAGAGGGCACCATTTCTGAGGCCCCAGGCTCTGTTAAAAAGATGATAACCCTTAGTGTGCAGATTTTGTTTGCATTTGCTATTTCAAGTCTTTTCACTCTCCGCCTTCCTTTGGTAACCAGTTTCTTACCTTGAACTGAGGGACTAGGTATTCTGAGAATGAAATTCATGAATATCCCTAAAGAGTTATCCGTCAATTATGCAGGAAAATGCAGATGTCTGTGTTGATTCAGAGACCCTTGTAGCAAAGGGGTAATGATCAGAATGCAGGGGACAAAGGGGAATTAATAGAAATATATTTCCCCCGTGTTTCGTGGATGTGTGTTGGAGACAGGGGCATGTGTTTATGCATGAAGAAACTGGATGTATCTGAGTGGGAATCCCTTCCTCCACCAAAGGTCACCAAGATATATATGGGAGTTAAGCGCGCGCCTGTAATTCCAGCTCCTTGGAAGGCTGGGGCGGAAGGATCGCCGGAGCCCAGCAGGTGGAGGCTGCGGTGGCCGGGAGCAGCCACTGCACTCCAGTCTGGGCAACAGAGTGAGACACCAACACACACACACACACACACACACACACACACACACACACACACACACACATATTCCGGCAAGGCTGAGATCAGAGCAAAAACTGCTTTGCCAGTTCAGATGTAGGGAGAAGATAGTTGGCAAAGAAAATGCCAAAAGCCATGAGGACACCACCACGTGCAGCGTGAACGCTGTGCAGCTGTTATTACCCTGCTATGTCACTAGATATCAGGCTTTACTTCATTCCTGAGGGTGACCATAACCTTTCACCTCACTGGAACAAATGAGACTAACCAGGAGAAAGAAAACACAGACCAACTGCTGTGAGACCCCATGACAACACTTCTGACCCTCCCGCTATCACTGTAAGTCATAAAGTGAGCTAGCAACTTGCAAAACAAAGATTCAACTAGGCAGACAGGGAAAGGAGTGTCCAAAGAAAGAGAATTACTACAGAAGGAGAAAAGAATACCTGAAACTTCCAGTTTTAGTTTCAACATGTAAAGGGTTTGATGCTATTACTCCCATCCTTGCAACAAGAAAAAAGCTGAACCAGTTAAAAACCAATGACTTTCCTTAGTCTTAATGGAGAATTAAGGTCACAGGACAAATTGTCACCCTGAAATCTGGAGATAGGTAGGCAAATTCAAAGGATAATAGCTTAAATCTATTTTCTTGAAGCACAAGTTGTGTGAGCAAGCCATAAACTGGCAGGAACCCTTAAATAGTAATTTTCAAAAGTTGCTAAAGGCTTAATGTGAACTAGCTTGAGAGTGAGAAACTCCTGGGACCACAGCTGCATGGGGTTCCCCCACTTTCTTGGAATTTATCTCCAAAAACCAAATCGGGTTTCCGCAGTGAAAAGTCAAGTAAAAGATCCTTTTTTTCCCCTCTAGTAGGGTTGGGGGGCAGGGGGCTAAAAGAACCATTTTGAAATATGTTCAGAGCATCCCCCATAACAAAGGCCTATTCTCCATTGGAAAAGATTTTACCAGAACCTAACTTCAACTAGGGAGGACATTGCTTCCATGTTCTTAACCTAATCTTTACTGCAGCAATACCGGTGGACTGAGGGTAGTATATTCTTGAAGAGTCATGTGATTACCATTGAAACAGTTTTAGGGACATCAACATATTAATGATGACAGTCTGTTGGCCTTTATGGTATAATGCCTGGGAGACAGGGGCAACTATTCCATATCAAAAGTAGTTGTCATTTCATCAATATGTACATGCAGAGCTTCCGTTTAGGCAATCGGAGTACAAAGTCCTCTTTCTACACAACATCAGCCGTTTTTCCCAAGGAGCACATATGTAGACTCAGGCTAACCTCGTGTCACCATTGGCACACTATGCATTGATTCACACTTTCTTAATTGTCTCCAGAATTACTATGAATTTTTACTTGAAGATATAAAACCTGCTCACCTGGGGATATAAAATGACTTGCCCCTGTCAGCTAGGTTAATGTTTCCCAAAGAAGTGATGGGCTAGCTTTGTCACTATTTCCTTCCAAATTTACTTTTGATGGGATCTGTTTATAATTGTACAAAGCTTCCAAAGGAATTTCCTTTTATAGTCCAATTTTTCTCCCAGCATATGCCCCATTTGATGTTCTTCATAATCCAGACTCAAGAATCAAAATAATCATGTACTTGTCTCCATTGTTTTATAATAGGCAAATCAATATGCAATATATACAGTTCACCATATTAGGCTGATTCGCCCACTTCTTTTACCTTATATATCCACTGACATTCCTGATTGTGGTATTAAAATTTGCATATAAAATTATTTTATTTTATTTTTTAACATAAACTTTAATTTTTAAAATTTTATTTTAAAGATGTGGGGTACAATTCAGGGTTAGGTATTCAGTTGTTCATTATGCAGGTACCCTTGTTGATGAGGTGTGCCCCTCCCTTCCCTGCCAGTTTCCCTCAACTGTCAATGCCACCCCCTCCCCTGGCAGTTTCCCACTACTGCCAATCCCTCTTTTGTAGTATTATGATAATTGTTCAAGGTCCACTTACGAGTGAGAACATATGGTACTCTGTTCTTTGTTTCTGTGATAGATCAGAGTATAACATAAGCTTTAAACTTTCATTTTTCATCATTACCTTAGTCAACACGAACTAAGACCCAATTTTCATATTTCTTAGTATCATTTATGGGCAACATAATGACAGGAGTCTCTTTCTTCATTAGGTCTGAAACTACATTTTGAATATTATCCCTTTCTTTTGACTATTTATAATATTTATATTTCCAGTGTTTCTTTGACCTGTCTTGAAATACCCATGTTTGGCCCAAACTAATAGAAAATATTCTCTATATAAAGTGATTAGAAGTTCAGGAGTCAAATATTCAGTGGCCACACATACCCAAAAGGATGTTTTTCCAAGACTCTGTATGCTCATTATCAGATTGCAAAGCTCAAAGTCTATTTTGTGCTGCCACCTCATGGTCATTGCTATCAATGTTAATCATTATCTTTCATGTCTCTGACATGTAAGTCACAGGGATCTGGATTTATTACATGATTGCAAAGGCAGAGCCATCTGAACACTGTGCTATAGCACAAGGGATGCTCCTTTTGCTCTAGAGGCCACTGAAATGGAGTGCCCTTGTTATTTGGTGTTTAGTAGCTATCATTGGGTGATAGCTGTTGTTTCCATAAGTCAAATACCTACTAACTGTTGCTTGCAGGCATTACTAAATAGAACAACTGTTTTCTTACCACACTAGGTGTATCCTTGGTCCCACTCATTTCTGGTACTCAGGGAAATTTTACTGTCTGAGCAGACCTTGTCTTTACTTTGGATTTACATTCTGTCCACGTAGTCTTACCAACTATGCCACCTTTTCTGATATAGTTTGTGCTAAGTTTCATGCAACTCTCAGAATGTCATGCACAAAATTAAATATAGAAAAGGGAAGTCTATCATGCATTTTACCTACTAGATTAAGACAGTAAACAGGAGATTCTAAGTAATCCTGAAGTAAGCTTATAAAGTCATATCACATTCTAAGCCCAATGAAGACAAATTGTGGCATTACTGACAGGGATACACACACATGAAAAAGCATTATTCAGATAAAATGTGTACCACCCCTTTAGTTTTATGCTATAAAGTCATCAAACATGTAGCACAACTGATAATAATTCATTGATGGTCTTATTGAATTCCTCTCAGTCCACTGTCAAAATTCAAAACGTCTTTACTGGTCACACAGATTACTTAAGAAAGATAATTTATTAGCTGAGCCCAGCAGGTTAAGGCTGCGGTAGGTAGCCATGAACATGCCACTGCACTCCAGCCTGGGTAACAGAGTGAGACTCCAATTCAACAACAACAAAAAAGAAGGATAATTTATAATACTTCAGCTCTCAGCAGTCCTTAATATATTGTGTAGTTTCCACTATACATTATGACAATTTGTATTGTTTTACCTGTACAACTTGTTTTTGACTTTGGTCATGCTAGCAGGGAATATGCAAATATCCTATAATAATGGGCATTGAATAATTATCAAAATTACCCTAACTCAGAAACTGACATTGACTTTGTCATAGCAGTTCATCAAATCAAAAATAAAATAAAATCAGTGGTCATCATTTAACACGTGTGGGTACTTAAATTGTGTGGGTATGCTTTTCCTTGGGAAGCTGTATCAACAAAACTTGCTATCACCACATCTTTATATCAAGAACATCTCTTGATATTACCTCCTATAATGAGAGTTTTACCCATTGTAATTCTGTCCTCCTTCTCTCAAACATTTAGTAAATAGAGACTTTGTATCCCTTCTTATGAATATGGAGTTATCTTTATTAGTAGTAAATAGAGACTCTGAATCCCTTCTTATGATATGGCATTATCATATTAATAACTTAAGAGAAGCCAGAGGAAATTCGGCATGTCTCCTATTTTGTTTCAGTAACCATTTTAATTTATTGATATCCAGCTCCTTTAATTATTTAACAGGTACTTCTTCCCCTTTACCTTCATGATTCACTAACTAAATGCACATCTATTTCTTATTTAAGCAAATAACTTTGCTGACCACTTATATTTCTTCTTCCTTGGTCTCTTTTTAAATATTTCATGGCTTTATATATCTTCAAAGCTCCAACCCCCATTGCTCAACACTCTTTAATTTTTTAATCTATGCCAAGGTCTTCCCTGGCATTGGTAAGATGAAGGACAGAACCTCAGAAGTCAGCTTAATCCGACCATAGAGTATTTGTTCCAGATTTGGTTGTTCCTTTCCTTCCTCAGTCTCCTGATATATTCTCACCAGTTTCATTCATCTTGTTCTATCTCCTTTAGCTTACAGTCATATGATCAGTTGATCTTAGCTTGGTCTTTAATGTAAAAAGTGGATTCTATTACTGTAGTCCAGGCCCATGTTCATAACAGCAAAACATCTCCTGCCAAAAGCTAGATCACCTTTATTAAGTCCTAAATTTAAACAAAAAAGAGGGGCTTTGGGGTGAGAATTGTTAGCATCAAATAGCACCCACATTACATATAACCTTTTCTGCAGAATTTATACCTGGCAAGTTCTCCCCAACTCTAATCATAATCTCAAGTTCATGAATGACATAGTGGAAGGTAGGTGTATGTTAGATGGATATAATACGAGCTTGACTTAATTATGTTCTATAGTCTCCTTTTCACTGTCTCTTCATATTTCCCTCTCTTTCCATACACAAGTCTCTGCTCTAAGTCAGGATTTTTCTCATTTATTCTCTGATTATTGTCATACCTGTGGCTCATCTTTGTAACAGCACAAAGCAGTAGAGAGTAGTAATCAGCACAAAGCAGTACAGAGTAGTAATCAGTGGTAAAGTGTGAAATAGTAAATATTTTAGGTTTTGCCAATCAAGCAGTCTCTGTTGTAATTAGTCAACACTACCACTGCAGACTGAAAGCAGTTACAGAAAATACATAAGTGACTATGGTAATATTCCAATAAAATACAATTACAAAAATAGGCAGCAGGTGGAATTTGACTCACAAGCTGACATTTGTGAATTCCTGAGATAAATGGATAAAAATATGTTCCCTGAATTTCGCTGCTTTGTTTTGAAGGCTGATTCTGCCTCCTTGTAGTTGTCTAGTTTTGAGCAAATAGTCTCATCTCTCTGTGACTCTGTTTTCTCATTTTATAGAAAACAAGATAATGATATAACCTATTCTCATAGAACCACTGTAAAGACTAAGTCCATACATATAATATGCTACTGTCTTCATAAAGTTCAGTCAGTGTTCAAGTCAAAGACAGATTCAACTGAATGTTGTGACGTTCAAAACCTTGCAGGATTTCCTCTGTTCTCTTGAAAGAAGGGCCAATGCTCAGCTGAGATGGAAATAATACCACAAGCATGCAGCCCTGTCTTTATTTCTCTCCTAACATTTCTCTTCTGCTTTTTAAAAAATTTCAAAATGAACTCCAACTGTTTTCCTAATTGTTTTTTCATATTTTTATCCCTATTGTTTACTATTTGAATACTAGTATGTTTTCAAGATGGATCAGAATGAATCAACATTTTATTCATTAGTTGATTTCTTATTTGACATGGGCCTGTACTGAAGCCTGCATTAAGAAAAAAATTATTCTTGACCTCAAACATCGGCTCCCTCATAAAAACCTGAAACTAACCCTTCACCAACCAAATGTAATGTTGCAAGTCTTGGAAACCTAGAGCCTTACATTTGTCTCTTTTCTAAAAGATGGTTGAAATAAACCTTGCACAATGCATGCCTTTGTTTTATCCCCCAATATACTCAGTCTCTGTGAAGACAAGGGCTAGACTGAATACACAGTAGATGTTTGAAAAATTGAGAGTCCATGGTAATCAAGATCATTTCTGACAAAAGGTGAAGTAGCAAATTATTTAAATTTTAATTAAAACTGAGTTAAAAATGCTAACTCAAGCACTAACTTGTTGGGAAAGATGACCATAAGTGTATCATTTACCTATATCAACTATATGCCGTTTACAAGAAACATTATTTGAATATAAGAAGACACAAATAGGTTAAAAGTAAAAAGATGAAAAGATATCCTATGACAACAATAATAAAAAGCTGAAATGGCTAAATTAACATCTGATGAAGTAGAGTTCAGAGGAAAAGATATGAGTAATAATAAAGGGGGTTATTCCTGATGACATAAGGGTCAATTCTCGAAGAGGACATAACAATCCTAAACACATATGCTCCTTGTAAAAGAGCTTCAAAGTTCAGGAAGCAAAATCTTACAGGACTACAAGGAGAAACAAGCAAACCCACAATTATAGTTGGAAATTTAGGCCAGGCGCTGTGGCTCACAACTGTAATTCCAGCACTTTGGGAGGCCAAGGCGAGAGGATTGCTTGAGCCCAGGAGTTCAAAACCAGCCTAGGCAACATAGTGAGACCTCATCTATACCAAAAAATAAAAAAATTAGCCAGATGTGGTGGTGCACACCTGTATCCTAGCTACTTGGGAGGCTGAAGCAGAAGGATTGCCTGAGTCCAAAAGTCAAGGCTGCAGTGAGCTGTGATCATGTCACTGCACTCCAGCATGGGAAATAGGGTGAGACCTTCACTCAAAAAAAAAAAAAAAAAAAAAGAAAGAAAAAGAAGAACATATAAAGGAGCAAATGAAACACAAAAAAGTAATACAGATCAGACATCAGTGAAGTGGCAAAAAAATAAACTGAGAAAATCAATACAATCAAAAGCAGATTATTTAAGATAATTTATATTAATAAACCTTTAACTGGACTGACTAAAAAGAGAGGACACAAGTTATCAATATCAAGAATGGTACTACAGATATTAAACGAATAGTGAATATTACAAATAATTTTATGGTAATATAGACAGCTTAGATCAGGGGTTGGCAAACTATACTATGTAGGCCAAATCTGGCTTTTAACAAATTGCTTTTTTCACAATACTATACAATGGCAAAGTTGAATAGTTTCAACAGAAAGACTAAATGGCTCACAAAGTCTAAAGTACTTACTATTTAGTCTTTTACAGAAAAAGTTTGCTGATACCTGACTTGAATGAAATAGGAAAAATATTTAGAAGGTACAAGCTACCAAAATCCATTCAAGAAGAATAGATAAACTAAGGTGTTGATATTTGGTAAATAAATTGAATTAACAAACACCTTCAAGTATGAGTGGCTTCATTGGTGAATTCTAGTCTACATTAATGAATAATAATAATAATAATTTCAAACCTATATACTGTCAGAAAATTGAAGAAGAAATATTACATAACTTATTCTATAAGACTAGTATTATTTTGATACTAAAACCAGACAAAGGCATTACAAGAAAACATACAAGCTAGACGTGGTGGCACATACCTATAATCCTTGTTCCTTGCAGGGTTGAGGCAGGAGGATTGCATGAGACCAGAAGTTTGAGACCAGCCAGGGCAAAGTAACGAGACCTTGTCTCAAAACAAATAAACAACAGACTATTCCTCATGAACTTCAATGCAAAAAATAGTTAACAAAACTTTAGCAATGAAATACAACAACATATAGATAGGATAATGCATTATGACCAAGTGGGGTTTATCCCACTGATGCAAAGTTAGGTTAACATTTGAAAATCAAGTAATGTATGGAAAACAGTGTGGCCATTCCTAAAAAACTAGAAATTATGGGGTGCGGTGACTCACGCCTGAAATCCCAGCACTTTGGGAGACGGAAGCAAAAGGATTGTCTGAGCCCAGGGGTTCAAGACAGTCTGGGCAACTTGGCAAGACCTAGACTCTACAATAAATAAATTTAAAAAATTAGCTTGGTGTGGTGGCACACACCTGTATTCCAGCTACTTGGAAGGCTGAGGCAGAAGGATCACCTGGGCCCAGCAGGTCGAGGCTGCAGTGGCCGTGAGTGTACCACTGCACTCCAGCCTGGGTGCAGGCTGAGAATCCAACTCAAAAAAAAAAAAAAAAAAAAAGGAGAACTAGAAATTGACATTCCATAGGACCCGGCAATCCTCCTACTGGGAATATACCCAGAGGAACTCAAAGTATTATACAAAAAAGATACTTGCACATGCATGTTGATTGCAGCACTATTCACAATAGCAAAACCATGGAACCAACTGTGCTGCCCATTGAAACTATACTAGATTTTAAAAATGTGGTACATATATACAATGGAATATTACACAGTCATAAAGAAGGACAAACATATGGACTTTGCAGCAACTTGGATGGATTTAGAGTCGATCATACTCAGTGATCTTTCACAGAAACAAAGAACAGAGTACCACATGTTCTCACTCGTAAGTGGACCCTGAACATTTACCATAATACTTTAAGAAAGGGGCTGGTAGTAGCAGGATACTGCCAGGATGGTGGTGGTGGGAGAACACAACATCAATAAAGGTGCAACCAGGCAAAGTGGGGACCAAAGGGAGGCCAAACTATATTTGTAATAGACAAAAACTGGAAAAAAAATACCCATATTTGCAAAACCAATGAAGGGATAAATTGTTGCACATACCTACAGTGGAATACTATTTGGCAATAAAAAAGAAAATAACACTTGATACAAGCAACAACTTGGTGAAAGAAAGAAACCAGTCAATACTCTACCTGTACGATGTCCACTTGTATACCTAATCCTGAATTGCATCCCACATCTTTAAAATAAAATGCATATATAAAAAAAGAATATTTCTAAAAATAAATAAATAAATAAACCATACTGTTTAAGTGCAAAAAAAAAGAAAATCAAGTCATATAATATACCATGTTAACAGACTATAATAAACATATAATTGTCTCCATGAGTACATAAGAACTACTAGAACTAGTAATGAATTTGGCAAGATTTCAGAATATAAGACAATACACACTTGAATGCATTCCTAAAAAATTGCAGTAATTGAAAATTGAAGATGTATGATTTATAATAACATCAAAATATGAAATAAGGATGTGACAAATTTATAAGATTCATACACTGAAAACTAAAATAGATTATTAACTAAAACAAAACACTAATAGAAAAGTACTTTTTTCTAATTTTCAACATTGTTGAGATGTAAATTCTTATTTAATTAGCCTGTAGATCAATGCCATTCCAATCAAAATTATAGCAGACTATAATTTAGAAATTGATACTGATTCGAATGACATTTGAATGCAAAAGACCTAGAATAGGAAAAGCAAATTTGAAAAAGAATAACAAAGTTGCAAAATGTATACTATCTGATTTCAAGGGTTATCTTAAAGCCACAGTAATCAACACATATAGTATTGATGCAAGGATATAAAAGTAGATGAATGTAGCAAAATAAAAGGTTCTAAAAATAGACTCAAATATATGTAATCAATAAAGGTATGACAAAGATGCAAAGCCAATTCAGTGGAGAAAGAATAGTCTTTTAACAAACAGTGCTGCAACAATTGGATCTATACAAAGAGATAAATTTTGATCTATATCTTGCATCATTTACAAAAATATTTCAAAGTGGAGCACAGACTTAATGTAAAACCTAAAATTATATAATTCCTATGAAAACTAAGCAAAACTCTTGGATTAGAAGAGATTTCTTAGATAGAACACCAAAAGTCCTATCCATAAAATAAAAAATTACCAAGTTGAATATCACCATAATTAAGAACTTCTGCTATTAAGAGAATAAAAAGGCAAGTCACATACTAGGAGAAGATATTTGCACATTTTATATCTAATGAGGAACTTGTATTAAGAATGCATAAAGAACACTCAAAACTCAATAACACGAAAATAAGCAATTCAATTTTAAAAATGAACAAAATGTTTGAAGAGACACTTTACCAGAGATATGCTGATAACAAAAAGCACATGCAAAATATTCAACATCCCAAGGTATTAAAGAAACCCAAATTAAAGCTGGAATGAGGCAGTCAACTACACATCTATTAAAATATCTAAAACAAAAGACAAACCAACTCACAGTGAGGATGTAGAGCAACTGGTCTCATACATTGAGGGGACAGATATAAAATGAAATGGTCACTTTAGAAAACAGCATGGCAGTTAAAAAAAAAAAACCCATATACTGACTATTCAACCAGCTATTTCACTATTAAGTATTTACCTAAGAAATGAAAGCATATGCTAATTGAAAGACTTTTACCAAAAAAATATTCATAACAGCTATATCTGTAATAGACAAAAACTGGAAAAAATACCCATATTTGCAAAACCAATGAAGGGATAAATTGTTGCATATACCTACAGTGGAATACTATTTGGCAATAAAAAAGAAATGAACACTTGATACAAGCAACAACTTGGTGAAAGAAAGAAACCAGTCAATACTCTATGATTCCATTTATATAAAACTCCAGAATATGCAAACTACAGTGACAAAAAGCAGAAGATAGCAGTGGGATGGGAGAGAGAAAAAGGAGGAATTACAAAGGGCAGAAGGAAATTTGGGGAATGGTAGGTATCTATATTGCTTTTTTTTTTTTTTTTTTTTTTTTTAAGAAAGCAGGATTTATTGAGAGGACAGAAAAGTTCCCACAGTGGGAGGGGACCTGAAGGGATTACCCAATATTGCTTTGATGGTGATGTTTTCTTAAGTCAAAACTTATTAAACTACATATTTAAATATGTGAAATTTATTGTATATCAATTAAATCACAATAAAGATGTTAAGAAAGTCTCCCTCTAAAAAAAAGACAAAAAAATTCTCCTTTGAAATTAGAATCAAAATTAAATGCCAGCTCTAGCAAGCATTCACTTGTTGGAAAATATTAGGATAAAGGTACCACATGCCTAGAAATCTGATGACAGAAATGCTGTTTTCCTTTATGAATGGACAGCTATGGGATGAAATTAATGTAGCTCCCAAAAAAAGATGAGATCCTCAGTCCTTTATAATGAGAAAGAGTTGCTTATGGATCCTGGCACTCCTTCTAGTAACCCCTGTAACAAACCACTATGTCTCCACCAAAATGTGAGTTTTCTTTTCCTTGAAATTTGATTGTTCATGATTGCATAGGGCTAGAAATTTAAAAAATCTGTTTTGCAGTTAGGTAAGGCCCCATGGCTATTCTCAACAACAGAAAAAGCAGAAACTATTAATCCCATCAATGAACTAAGGATTTAAAAAGAAAGTTGCCTCCTCAAAGTTTTTTTTACCTTTCTGCCTACTTGATGCTGATAAGGATGTCCTAGGTTACTGCGAAGCCCATGAATCCTACATGGAACCGTACCACTCATTCACTAGTTTTGGTCATGATTGAGATAAATACATAAATAAATACATATATAGAGAGAGATTTTTTTTTTACATACACAAGAAATAAGTGTCTTTAGTATTTGATCCATTGTATGATTTTGGATCTCTTTTTCACAGTGGCTTCATCTACTTTTTCACACTAAAAGGGTCAAGATCAGCAGGCCTCTGCCCAGCCCCCTACCCCTCAGGAAAAGATTAGGCCTGCGCACTTACCGTAATAATTATTCCATGTGTCTTAGGTTGGGCAATCTTCCCCAGGTATTACCTACAGAATTTGATTAAGTACTTTTGCTTTCATTATTATCTAAGGCCACTCACTTCTTGGATGCACCAAGTGGATTTACTTGAGGTTTATTCTACAGATAGAGGAGAGCTGGGATAGCGCCTTTACTGCAGGAAAAATAATCTGGAAGGACATAACCACTCAAGCAGATCTCTTTCTCCTGGAACTTCCACCAGCTCCATGGGCCCCAGTCTGCCTGCTCCATCACCTTTCCTGTTTATTCCAATTGAAGTGCAGATGACAAGTATGCACCTGGTTTCTGAGCTTCCATAGATATGATTTCCCAAATAAAATGCTGAGCATACCAGTACTGGGCTTTCACTATAACTTGCACTTCTTCATCTCACCATAGACACCAGAGCTGGGTCCTAAGAATGAGTCAGTATTTCCTCAAACCACGGAGGGGCTTGCCCAAGACACTGAGGACAAAAGGCAAGGGCCAGAGTAGGCAGAATCATGTTATCTGGCCATGATCCCGTCCTAAGATCTTCCAAAATTCTAACTTCTAGATATGCTGAGATCTTTGTCTCTCTGCCATCACCTTCAATGATAAAATGTCTTAGGGCAGATGTGGGGTGGTATGGGATGTAGAGATGGGTATATCTTGAAGCCTGCTCTGTACTCAGGGTCCCTAGGGCTCTCTTAAGAACAGAAATTTCATTACAGGCTCAAGTTGTCCAATAGACATAAAATGTGAGCCACATTTGTAATTTTAGATTTTCTAGTATTCACATCAAAAAAGTAAAATGAAAGAGCTGAAATAATATATTTTATTTGAGCCAATAGATCCCAAATATTTTCATGGCAACGTACAGTGTAAAAGTTATTAGTGAGACATTTTGAATTATTTTTTAGCTAAGTCTTTGAAATCCAGTGTGTATTTTACACATACAGCACAGCTTAATTCAGAATAGTCATATGTGAAGTCCTTAATCACAACTGGTATCTTCTGGCTACCATATGGGACAGAGAATACTAGTCTTCTCCTTGGTATTTGATTCCATCCTTTCATTCATCTCATAATTTCTTTTACACCTGTCTCAAAAAGCATATAGCACCTCTACCAAAGTCAGAGCAGCTTATTCACCAGCTATTTGTGCTTGAGCATAAAGAAAAGGGGGTGTGGAGAAGCTGGAAGAAATCTTCCTCTTCCTGTAAGTGCTTTATGTTAACCATATTTTATTTTTCCATTTTCTTCCCATTCTGAGAGAAAAATCTATATTGGATTCACTCTTTTCTTTTCTAACTTCAAGTCATTTGAAAAAATACATTTTATTTTTTAATTTTCAATTGCTACTCTTAAATTTATACATGAAGGTTGAAGCACTGTGGGGGAAGCCTGTGTGAAGACTAGAGTTAAAATCTCTTCCTTCAATTTGAATTTAAAATACCCCAAAGTAACATTATAATGGTTTGCTCTTAGATAGCTCAATCCTATATATATATACTTACACATACACAAACAAAAAACCCACAGCAATTTCTTTGCTCATTATTGCATTTTATAACACCTGACAAAATTATAGGAATGTAAAATTGCAGGTCAATGTATTTCACTAACATAGAGGAAAACAAAACCTAATAATGTGTTAGCAAAAACAAATCCAGAATTGCATATAACAAATAGTTATGGTTTATTTCAGCAATTTGTGGTAGATTTAACAACTGAAATAAATCAATGTACTCAACCACAATAACAGAATAGAAATGACTTACAATTATCCAAATAATTTTCGAAAAGGACATCTGTTAAATTCAACTTCTGTGTACCACAAAAACTAGTAGTATATTTAATAGGAGATAATTTCCTAAGTTGATCCCCTGCATCAACCAAAAATCCTCCATCAAATACTATGCTTAATGACAAAATGTTCAAAGCTTCCCTACCCACCTCTAGACCCCCTACCCACCTCAAGACCCATCATCGGTAAGGATGTTCACTATTATCAGTAGGTGAATCCTAGTATTGAGTAAACGTTCAAAAGTAAAGATGTGAGAACACCCCAAAACGGAGAATCAGGGTACTGATCAGATGTGGATGGGAACAGCAGAATGTTCATGAGTTTGGACGGCGCAGGGTCATTGGAACTACACAGTTGCAAGGATTAAAATATGGACAAAGGGTGGTGGGGAAGTAATATTTAGAGAAAGTATAGATGGGAAAGCCATGGTTTGTGACATTATAAAAAGAGACAGTGCCAGCCTCATAGTCTAAGAAAATCCCAACACGGCGAGGGGGCACTGTCATGGAGAGGAGCAGGGAAGCGGAAGCATCCTCATAGGCCCTGTATTCATGTTTATGCTGTAACCCAATCACCCAGTATCCACTCTGAGGCTGATATCTGGAGTAAGCGTTGTGATTGCTAGCAAACTGGTTGAAAGAGAATGTAGATCCCACTGAATGGCTGCACACTCCCAAGATCCAGTTGGTCTTCTTGGCCACATCTACCTCCCAGTAGTGCTTTCCTGAGGAGAAATGCTGGGAGCCCAGGACACTACAGTCATAATGCTCTTCCAGACAAGAAGGCCCAGACATTTTAGCACCCACAAATCTCACCTGTCTCCGGTTTTTAGACAGGACAAGATTTAAATTAGCCGTGTGTGGATTCAGAGTCACATCCACTGTAAGAAAAGATACAGCATTATCAGATGAGAATGAGTATGTGGGTCTCCGGACGCTGAGAGGGGGGAACACAGGAAGGGTTTGGAGGCGTGGAATTACGTGGTGGGGGATGGGAGAGCCTCAGATCTGAGAATGTGCGTGGGTATGCTTTAGGAGGAGCAGTGAAATGGCGTCAGAATGTGACAGATCAAAGAGGCCACGGTTCCTACTTACCCCAGTAGCTCTGGACATCTGTGAGCTCTGTAATGATGAAAAGAGTCAATAATGTTGAATAGGAACAATGGTTTCCGGTCTGATCTCTCTTTATCAGATTGAAGGAAATGGAGGGGGAATCCTGGGAGGATGTCAACTAGCCATTTCATCTCCCCTTAAATTCAAGCTGCACCTTCTTCAGCCCACTATGTCCCTTCCCCTGGGACCTCTCTCTTTGCTGCTATTCCCAAGTATGGACTACATCCTTCATTCTGTTTATTGTTTCCCATGACAGTAATTCCACATCCAAACTTTTTCCCCTGAATCTCCTTACCTCTAAACACTCGCAACATCTTTTTCAGATCTGGGGCTCGAAACATACTTCTCAGCTTGGTGGGGAGAGCTTCTGGCTTTCTCAGAGTCCAGAACTCACTCCTAGAGAGGAAAGACGTATGAATCCCCACACTGCTGACTGTGGGTTCCTCCATCTCTTCCTCTCACTCCCCAGGCCAATCAATAATTCCAACACTCTTTTCTGAGGAAACTAAGCATCATTTTGCTAAAAGCCTTGGCACTAGAGCCAGAAGACCTGGACTAGAAACTAGCATCTCACCACCAGTGATTTAACCTCTTAAAGCTTCATTTTGTTTTTTTTTTTTGTTTTTTTTTCTTTCTATATCCTAGAGATAGTATGAAATTAAGTAAAATATTGGCCAGGAGATCCTTTGCCACCTATAAAAAAAAAATACAAAATATTTAAAATCAGAGGGTCCGGGAGGCTGGAGATGTCTGGGTTGACAGGAATAACACCAGGAAACTGCTTCTGGGACTTTAAGAGTATCAAATGAAGGGCTTCCTTTTGTAGAGCATGTGAATTTAGGCTCTCTGGTTTCTCAGAAGCCCAATGGAGAAAGGCCTTCAAAACAGCATCTTAGAATTTGCTGTTTCTGAGTATGTCGCACCAGCAGGAGAAAGGAGATATCTTCACCTCCAAATGGAGAGTGAAGACTTCAGAAGGGACAGAAGGCACCATATTTCATGTGTCTGTTAGGAGCATGAAGGTATTATACCAAGGATGTGAGCAACTTTAGATGCCACCTTGTTAGATGACATTTTAGAGTATATGATAGAGAAGAGAATATGTTTTGTTCCAGGGCCAACACTACTATTCTCAAGAACTCAGGTCTATGTTTTACCTGTATCTAGACAAAAGGAATCTGAAGAGAACTAGGTAGTAAAACCTGGGAGAAAGGGACATTTAAGGTGGATATTCCAAGAAAAAAATTCTTGGACCTTGATAAACAATGGAGAGGGGGATTTTCCTCTGATGAAATACAAGGGCAGAAAAAAAAAATTCTGTGTATTTTGAGATAGCTATAATCTATGAGAATCAGGGCTAAGAGCAGGGCACTTGGGGAGTCACTGACACTGCAACCCTTTCTTAATGGTAGTACTATCTTCAATTTGTGGCCTCTCATCACCCAAATTCTCCTACCACAGAAACTAATTCATTCCCTTTATTTTGTGATCCCCAAATTCTTATGTGATGATTAATTTAAGACCACAGTCTTAAATCTTCCCTGCCCTATAAGTTTATTTTTCCCTTCCCCACTGACCATATTGAAATCATTTTTCAATCCAAAGGAACCAACTCATTTTCTCTTACACGTACCTTTTTGTGACATCACTCACATCCTACAAAGGAAAAAGACAGGTTAAGTCAAGGAATAATAGGTTACATTCTCATCCACATTACCCATTCCATCTCTACCACCCTATAACACGATAGAATAAAGATAATCCCAAAGTGGAGGTCACAAAATAGAGATAAAAGTTGAGGGAAGACTGAGAATTCACATGAAGACATAAGAAAACGACCGGATTGACTCATTAGTACCTTTATTTTTACAACAGAGTGTGTGTGTGTGTTTGTGTGTGTGTGTGATGTTCTGTATGTACAGCATCTATTACTTGCCAGGCATTGTGTCTGGCCCAAGAGAATATCAGACAATAAAGTCATGATTTCCATCCTTGAGTAACTTACATTCTATTCTGGTTGCCGAAGATAAGCTCACAGGCCTCAATGTGGTTGTTTTCAAACCTCACCTCCTCTAGCCCTCTGCCCTACTTTTACTGACTCCGTCCATTCCCTTTATGTCAACATACATGTGTTGATGATTCCCAAATCTGTACTTCTTCTCAGACCTCTCTCCCTTATGATCCAGATCAATACATACTCCAGCAAATGACCAGGAACCTCACAGTCATGATGTTTAAAAAAAAAAATTATTTCTGCAACCATGCTGTCTCTTATCCTCCTGAATGACACTAGCATCCACTGAGTCACCAAATTTAAAGACTTTTTTTTAAACTAGCATATATTCATCCTGTCATCCCATCTTTGCTCAAGCCAGTCTATTTCATACCCTTAACTTGTTTAGCCACCTGTTGTTCACCTTTATCACCACCACTCCTGGTTTTAGTTCAGTAGATTTACCCGATTGCCTTCTTTTTGGTTTCTCTACCTTCTGCTCAGTACACCTATATAACCCTGGAATAAAAACCCAACAGTGTGATCCATAAAACTCAATAAAACTCAGAAGTAACTATTTTTTCTGTATTGAGGCTACTTATGGTTGCATTTCATAAACACAACTCAGACTGGCTTGAACACAGAAAGTGGTAGAGGCACTGGGTGTGTCAATTTGCACTAAATACCCAGGATTTCATCAATCTTAAATTGTGGCTATACAGAGGAATGTGAATAATGAAATCTGTGTGCCACTTCATGGCTATTTCTCTTATGTTGGCTTTATGTCAGTACCTGCATTTTGAAGTTCATATCTTGGTTATCAAATTTTAATGGGTTACAGAGATATGGGAAAAAGAAAGAAGAATATGTCTGTGACAGAAGAATTTTAGGATACTGATTGTTAGATAACACTCAAGTTAAAATGTCCATGGGGAGTCATACTGATGGATATGGGACTGTCTGAAACCAGCAATGTAAATTGATGATTTGTTTGCATTTAAGGATAAATATTTACAGTTTGAGGAATCTGTTGAGGAGCTACAACAAAAGGGTGAAGGAGAAAGTGTTAGGGTAACTTAATATCAAAGATGAGGACAAAAAGGCAGGAAGAACAAAATGAAGATGCGAAGAAGGAAGGAGTAGATGAGGAAAAGCTCTAACAGATGAAAAGTAACTACCACATGACCCCAATACGGGACCCAAGAATAAGTAAAGAAATAATTATTCCACCAGCAAAGAAGGGCAAGAGGAAAGCAAGAAGACAAGAAACAAATAAGAAACACCCTGAAGGTTCCAGAATATCACATCACACCTCAAATTCACAGCCACACTATTCATTCTATGTAGAAAAATAGCTGCTCAACCGCAGTTCAAGTTCCTCCCTCGAATCTCTTTAGACTATGTATCTTGTACCCTTCAACCCATACATGTAAAGACCAGAGCTCAGCCCCAAAGACCTGATATCAAATATCTATTACTGTAAAATGTTAAATTATTCTGCCCTAGAGAAGATCTTGACTCAAAGCAAAGAAGGGCTGGTAATTACATAAAGAAGCTCTAAGAACTTGAGTTTGGCATGTGTTTGCTTGAGACTAAGCTGAGTAAAAAGCACCTGGCATATTCCCAACACAGCACCAATGTCAAAGGGTACCTAATGAACAGTGGTTCTCAGTTGGAAGAGCACTGTGTTTTCCCTGCGGCTGTACGGAAATGTCTGGAAGGGTTTTCGGTTGTCACATCTAGGGTGGTGGTGCTGACATCTAGTGAGTAGAGGCCAGGAATGCTGTTAAATATCCCACAATATATAAGAGAGCGCCACGCAGCAAGGAATTATCCAGCCCAAAATGTCAACAGTGCTGAGATTGAGAAACCGTTCCACAGGACATCACAGGTTACAACAGACCTTCTTTACAGTATCAAATGAATTTTTGAGCCACCCTTTATAAATAAAAATGAGATTTTCCTTTAGCATTTGTGCTCTGAATTATCTTATACTTTGCCTCATACCTCTGAACAGTTTAACAGGGGAGAGGCCCTACAGGGTCAAAGGAATTTTTGTGCTTGTTGCTCTACCAGGATGTTAGTCCTATGTCTCAGGAAGGAAGGAAAGCGAATCTCTCCTTTGTTTGACTCTCAGATCCAGGCTCCTTCACAAACCTTACCTGCAGCAGTTCCATTGTTGATCCCTGACATCGACGCTCCAGATCTGAGATAAGTTCTCTCAGTGACTGGCTCTGGTGAACCAGATCATCCTCAGCCATTTCTATAATACTCAGTCCCTTCCTCTCTTCCTCCTCTAGCTTCTTCAGTTCCCGCTGCTCCACTCTGTCCAGGATGCTTCGCAGTTGATTGAACTCTGTCTGGATCCTGTGTTTCTCAGGTTCCATCTGATTCTTTGGGAATAGGGAAGAGAAGGAGGATGCTAGTCTACTGGGCTGAGGATCTCTTCTACAGGAGTCAGGGAAGTCAGGCTCAGGTCTGCTTCTTGGGCCAGGCCTCCCTGGGAGAGGAAGGGTAAATGCCTGCAGGAGAAAGCCTGTGGAACCTGTTCTTTCCTTCTTTTCTTTCCCAGCTCTTCCCAGGCTCCCTTATCTAGGCCTTGTAGATATAGACTGTGATTTCTGGGTGAGGTTTTCCAAGCAGCCTCCCTGGCCTCTGCATTAGCCTCCCATTTCCAACTTTGAGTACTGAGCTAGGAATTATTGGCCTGTGACTAACCTGTTATTCCCAGGAGGCCAAAGAGACTGAAACTGTAGAACAAAACGCAGAAATATGAATGAGGGACTATCCTGGCCATGATTCCTCTCCTATGTGATTATCTCCAAAAACATGGTACATGCACTTTTGCTATGTTTGCTATGTAGCTGACCCCCTTTCCTTCCTGTTTGGAAGAGATGCATCAGAGGACCAGGCAAAGGAAAGCCCTTCTAGTCATAACAGGGGACAAACAGAACCAGGATCCCTTTGCACTCAGCTGCCATGACCTGCCCCAATTCCTGTCCCAGGACACCCTCAAGAAGAGTCCCTCTTACATTCCAGGACACCCTCTTCTCTCTGATAAAAGCTTTTAACTTCTCAGCTTCCTCCTGCTCTTTCTTCAGCTTCTTTAGAGACTCCTGGAACTTCTCCTGGAAGAAACACATCAGATTAAGAAGGGTCATGCTTTCAATTGTTTCAGGACCCAGACATGGAATGAACTGGGCAGAGATTATGCTGACCTCAGAAGAAAACTGTCCTCAACTAGGATGAAAAACTGAAAAGATCAATGTATCTCTTATACACAGGGAATGGAAATCAACAGGAATAGGCAGGCTGTCCTAGGGAAAGTGCCTGACCACAAAGCACTTAAATTCCTTTAGCCTCATTGCCAATATATCTTCCACACTCCACCCATGTCCCCTTTTTGCTACCTGAAGCTTCCTCTACTCAATCTTGTGCAGCAAGTAAGAGATAAAGTCTCTACTGTTTGGGGGGGAGGGGCAGTTTCTAGGTTTATCCTCTAGGTAAATTAAAGGACCACCAAAAAATTAGATCAGAGCATGATAAAAAGTTAAAATCTCCTATTAAAGACCCTGTTCCTCCCTGTCTTCCTTCCATCCTGGATTCCTACCTGGTACTCCTGGGCAACCTCCTCCATAAGGAATGTGTGGTGACCACGGTGCTCCTGGGAACGCTCGCAAAGCCAGCAAATGACCTTCCCATCATCCTTACAGAAGAGCTGGAGTTTCTCCCCATGGTCAGCACAAATAAATACTTTCAGCTGCTTCCCTGGGCCCAATACTACCTCTCTGAGCCTCTTCACTATGTTGGCTAGATGCCGATTAGGTCGGAGGCTCCCAGGCCAGTAGGTGGTCTGGCACACAGGACAGCTGCTTTCTCCTTCTTGGCTGATCATTGATTTGTCGCTATTCTGTGTGATGCAGGCTTGGCAGAAGCTGTGGCCACAGTCTATGCTCAGGGGTTCTGTCAGGAGCTCCAGGCAGATGGGGCAGGTCACCTCCTCTTGGATGTCCACCAGTACTGTTGAAGTCATTGTAGCGACTCTCCTGGCTCCTGCCTGCCCAGCCCTGATGTCTAAGGTGCTTCCTAGTTGTAGAATCCTGG
>CAUYQG010039386.1:0-28734 GCA_963574415.1 Tarsius wallacei | reverse complement strand
AGCGGCCACTGCACTCCAGTCTGGGCGACAGAGTGAGACTCTAACTCAAAAAAAAAAAAAAAAAATTTGTCTCATCAATTTCATCAATGTCTTATAACTGTCACTATTCAAATTATAAGAAGGACTATGTGGTCTGGTCTCAACCAGATTGGACCAGTTCTGGTTTCACTTATATTCTCTGGCCTTCATCTTTTCCAACTTTAAAATAAGAATTATACCCTCCAGTGCTTAAGGCTACTATGTGGATCATATGAATTGGTGTATGTAACATGTTTTGGAAATAATAAAGAATTATGTGAATGTTTATGTTTATCATAGAAGGTGCTAAGCATTGAATCTTAGAAGAAATTTGAGTTACATGCTATTGACCAAGTTAGGCTGAATGAAAAGAAGTGCATCCTTGTGGTAGGCTAGAAAAGCAGCAGCAAATGTTTCAACTTGGTTTAGCTGCTTTGGGGTCTGTTCTCGATTCTGATGGGAGAAACCAGAACACAGCCTTGATGTAAACTCTGTCCACTTTCCTCATGAGGACATGGTCTTCAGAGAAGGTAAGTGCCATGTCTGTGGCGTTCCTAAAAGGCCAGAGTGAGCAACCTCCTGCCTCCAAATTCAATCCTATTGATAGTTCCTGTGCCTACAGTGTGGCTAGTGACTGGCCAGCTATTACATGTCCTTCTTGTATTTGATTTTGAAAAGCTTGTAAAAGAAAGGAAGTCTATCTGCTTAGGCAGGTACTAACAGATATTGGCCTCAATTTTGATACATTCAGAACATACCAGAACCTCGATTTCTCTACCTTCTAAACACCAAAGCACTGGTAACGAATTCATCTCTTTAAAGCAATGGTAAATTGAAATTCTCAAGTAGATTCTCATCTCGAGTTGATGTGGTTGAGGTAGATGACAAAAATTTCTAGAAGTCTTATGTTTTCCGCAAATTACTCTGTAATTTGCATTATTTATATACAATTGAAAGGGAGATTTGAGTGGCTTGCCTGAAATTGTACCTCCCTTTCTCTTAGTCAATACTACTCTCAGGTATATGTGAGAGACAGGAAAATATTTCGAATGACCTAGGTTGGCTGATTTTATACTAACTACCCGTTAAAACCATCTGGAAAGTTTTTGGAAAACAAACAAAACACAGCAGATGACTGGCTAATCCCCAAAAGTTAAGTTCCACACACTCTTTTACTTTTTTATTGTGCTTCTGAGCAAAATCACTGAAATATACTTTCTCAAATTTAACCTCCTCTCCCCCTCAAAACAAGACTCTGAATGAAAAACTATATATTATATAAATTATATAATAAAAGGACCCAATATACAAAAAATCAAAAAGATGTTATATGGCCCAAATACAGGAAGTATAGTAAATCTCAATGCAAGATTATGCAGCAATTTTAAATTATGATTATGAAGGATTCATAGCAACGTGGAAAAACATAGGCTGAAATGGAAGAAATGGATACAAACTTGTCTACAGTGCATAGACACAAGTATGAAAATCAAACTAAAATTATATGTACACACACGTACACAAAATAAAAGGAAAACTCCCAAAAATGTCAATAAAGGCCGTCACAGTGGTGGTTTAACTTCCTTCAACTTTTTGCTACTTCCCCAGTATTTTTTAAACTACCATGCACATGGTGACAAAAAAAAAAATTCATGGTAGAAAAAAATACGTTTCCTTTTCAAAAATAACTATGAAGCACAATTCTCAACAATGAATTAACAAAGCAAAGATAAAAATGCCCACCTGAAAGTCTCTGTCAGCTGCCTTGGCTTCGGTCTCCTCTATCTCTCTTGCCTTTCTCCTCCAAGTAACTCAGCTTGCTCATTTAGACAAAAAGTGAAACAGCAAATTATATTTCATGAACAGTGTCAGCCAATAGCAAGAAAGTCAGGAAGTGTCAGCAGGTCATCTATGCTTTGTAGAAGCTGGTGTGAATGTCGGTGCTGGCTCACTTCTCAAGAAGAAACAGGAGAGGTTTCCAGTTAGAGATTACTTCTTAAAAAAAAAAAAAAAAGAAAGAAAGAAAGAAAAGAAAAGAAACTTACAATTGCCCTGCTCATCTAATAATTGGTTTTTATCCGCATCTTTCACAAGCGATCTAGTAGATATGATAGGTTAGAGTCAGGATTTTTAAATGCCTTTTAGTTTTCCTAAATGGTTTCTTTTCCCATGGCAACAGCAAGCAGCACTGCCTTACATGTACAGCACTTTAGAGTTGTTTAAAGCACTTCCATTACTCACTTGCTTTTTTCAATCCATGCTGCTAAAAATGCTGTCAAAGATCACGATGACCTCCTCGTTGCTAATGGAAAAGGTCCTTTCTCAATCTTCATCCCCTTCCCTTCTTGTTTGCAGTTAACCATTGCCACTTTCTTGAAACTTTCTTCTTCTCCTTGTTTCTCTTACTTCCATGGTTCTTTTTCTACCCTTCTGATTGCTTATTCTTTGTTTCCCTTTCTGATGCTTTTTCGATCCCTTTTCTAAATGTGAGCTTTCCACAAAGGTCTGTCTTCTGGTCTCTTTCTCACTCTACTCTTGCTTTTGTCTATCCGAACCACATCCATGGCCAAATTTAACATGACTCAAATTAGAGTTTTTCTCTTCCCCTCAAGCCTACATTCACCCATCTATCCCATCAAAGCAAACAGCACCACAGTGATTCAGTCAGTTAATCCATCCATAAATCTAGAAGTCATTCTTAACTCCTTTCTTTCTTCTACAACCCACATCCAAGCCAACAAGTTCCATTTGTTCTACCTGCAAATTATGTCCCAAACCCAATCATGTCTCACCTCCCCATCCCTGTTCAAACCTTCATCATTTCTTAAATAGAAAACTGCAGTAATATTAGGCAAGAAAAAGAAATAAAAGGCATGCAAATTGAAAATAAATCAGTAAAATTATCTCTGTTTAAGGTGCCATGATCACACATGTAGAAAAATCTAAAGATTCCATGCACAAAAAATCTGTTGGAACTAATAAGCAAACTGAGCAAGGTTGCAGGACATGAAATCAACACACAAAAATCAGTTGCACTTCTATACGGTAACAAGGGAAAATTCAAAAAGAAAAGTATCCCATTTATAATAGCACAAAAAAGAAGAAAATACTCTATATATGTACTCAGTAGTGGGATTGCTGTATCTTGTCAGAGAGATATCTGTACTCCCATGTATATTGCAGCACTATTCACAATAGCAAATATATGTAATCAACCTAAGTATCCATAAATAGATGAACAGATTTAAAAACTCATATACATGTATATACATACAATGGAATACTATTTAGCAATAAAAAGGAACAAAATTCTGTTATTCATGGCCACATGGATGAGCCTGGAGGACATTATGTTAAGTGAAATAAGCCAGGCAGGGACAGATAAATACTGAAGCATCTAACTCATATGTGGAAGCTAAAAAAGTTGATCTCATACGAGTAACAAGCAGAATAGTGGTCACTAGAGGCAGAGTCAGGGGAGATAAGCTAAGGTTGGTTGACAGATACAAACATACAGCTAGATGAGGAATAAATTCTAGGGATAGCACTGTAGGGTAATTATAATAAACAACAATTTATTGTGTATTTTCATATAGCTAAAAGAGTGAATTTTTAATGTTCCCAACACAAAGAAATAATAAGTGTCTGAGGTGATTGATATGCTAATTAATCTGATTTGATCATTATATACTGTATACATGTATCAAAATATCACACTATACCCCATAAATATGTACAATTATTATGAGTCAGTTAAAAATAATAATAATAATTTTAGAAATAATAAAATTTAAGAATAAAAAATTTAGAAATTAGCTTAACCTAGGAAGCGAAAGACCCATACACTGAAAACTATGACCGGGCTCGGTGGTTCAGCCTGTAATCCCCTGCCTTGGGAGGCTGAGGTGAGTGGATTGCCTGAGCCCGCAGGTTCGAGACCCGCCTGGGCAGGCGAAACCTCATCTCTACAATAAATAAAAAAAAATTAGCTGGGCGTGGTAGCGCGCGCCTGTAGTTCTGGCTACTCAGAAGGCTGAGGCGGAAGGATCACCAGAGCCCAGCAGGTCGAGGCTGTGGTGGCCGGAAGCGGCCACTGCACTCCAGTCTGGGTGACAGAGTGAGACTCCAACTCAAAAAAAAAAAAAAATGGAGAGATATCCTATATTTATGGATTGGAAGACGTCCTATCGTTAAGATGTCAATACTACCCAAGGTAATTTTTAACCAAATATTTTCTTTGCTTCACTTCTACATTCACCCTGTAAAGGCCTTCCTCTTAACTCTCTTGGTGCTGCCCAGTTAATAAGTTGCTGTCTTCTCAAATAAACTCTTTCATATCTTGTGTGCTGCAGTTTATTTTTTACAGAATAAAATAGAAAGTTGTTGTTTAATATGTACAGTTTCAGTTTTGCGAGATGAAACAAATTCTGGAGACAGATGATGGTGATGATTTCACAACAATGTGAATTCATTTGATTCCACCGAACTGTACACTTAAAAACAGTTAAGATGGTAAATTTTATGCTATGTATATTTTACAGATTAAAATTTTTAGGGTTAAATAATATTTTAAAATTTACCAGAAGTCTTTTTAAAAAGGAAAAAGAATGCTGCAGGAATACCATAATTGCCTTCTTGTTTCTACTCTTGCTGTTCTACAGTCATGCCTTTAAAGAGTAGATTAGATTGGGTCATTCTCATGCTCAAAATTCGACAATGCTTTTTCCCCAACATTCTCAGATAAAAATATTTTTCGTGGTCTACGAAGGCCCAACCTGATCAGCCCCCTCCTATGTATACATACTATTTTATCTCTAGCCATACAGCCTTCCCGCTGCTGTTCCAGGCCCCTGTGTTGGAATGCCGTTGCCCCCTTGCTCCCTTACTCTACTTGACTCTCTGCTTAAGGGCTACCGTCTCAGATATGACTTCCTGGCATCCCTTTCTAAAACAGTCACCCCACATACACCCTACCCCTTACCCTACCCTGTTTTATTTTATAATGTTTACTGCCATCACTACTCCTTATACTATTATATATTCACTTGTAAATTGTTGGACCCCCTCCACACTATACATTTGTATCAACTTTTCAGACCCTTATGGTCTAGGCTGAAATTTGGCCACATCAGAAGAGCTGACATAGCCTATAGTTGCCCATGTCCTCTTCCCACTCACAGTGCTTTCACATGCTATCAGAAGTCCCACACTTAGGCATGTGGACATTCTAGCCCTTATGCCCATACTCCTGTCCCCTGAAAACAGCTGCCTTGACCACTCCTAGGAGGTAGGGTTATACAAACCGCATGCTCCAGCACACCTGGGGAAGAGGCCACATAGTCCTTGGGGACACTTGGAGACAAGGTATTCAAAGCACAGTTCAGACAGGTAAGTAGGGGGAATGGGGATCATTCCTTTTAATCCTACAAACGTCTATCTTCCTTGGGATAGGAACATAGAGGATGAGGATCAGAGAGGGCTCCTCCAAAGCACAGCCCCAAGATAATGGCCCCTCATGCTCAAGTCTGAGAGTGGTTCTGCCATCATGGTCCAATCCCAGGTTCACTTTCAGGTTCCATTCCTGTTGGTTGCCCTCCTGCTTCCTCCCCATGCTCCAAACTGAACTATTGGTTTAGTTCCAAAAATAAAAAAGCACTGTTTTGGGGCCTGAGAAAAGAACAAAATAATAAACAAGAAGGAGTTTAGTTGTATTGGATTGAAATTATCAAAAGCTTTCTTGAAAATAAAAAAGGAAGGTTTGTTTGCAGTTTATTTGCTGGGACTGGAACAGATTTTAACAATCATCGGGTCCAACTGTGCTCATGATGTCTGAGGAGAATTGGAGGCCTTGTTGAGCAGCTCAGTCTTGGCATATATCTAGTTAATGTCACACCAAGCCTGGAAGCCAGAGCAGGGCCCAGAAAGCTCCCCCATCATGAATACCACCCACCTACCCCACTCTCCTAATGTCCTCTGATGCCCTAAGGCCATGGGAAAGATGGCACTGGTTCTTGCTATACCCTTACCCAAGGTCTTCTCCAAACCTGGAAATCCCTATTCTAGCACCTTGACCCATCCCTTCCCATTCTTGACCCTGGCCTGGTGCCAAGAACCAACCCTTACCCCATCTGTCCCTCCCACAAGTACTCAAAATCTTGAAACTTGGGGGAAATAAAATGTAGGTCTTCCTCAAAAGCTCTGAACACAGCTGCTGTTGTGACAATAAAGAGGAAGAAAGCTTCAGGAGCCATTGCCTGAATGTCCCCAGTGACCATTGTCAGAACAATGCCAATCTTCCCCTCATGTTCCAAAACAGAGGGTGAGGGTAGGTGGTTTTCTGTACTGCTGCTTTGTACAGCTGTAGGGATGGGGCTGGAACCAAAATTGAGGACAAGATTCTTCCTGGGCCTGGGGACTCCATTTCTAATATTTAATTTAATTATATTGGAAACTCACAATGTACAAATATAATATTATCATTCTCATCTTTAGGAAAACAACATCTTGAAATGATATTTAACTCTACAAGCAATCACTATAGATATTCATTCTCTGCCAATAAAAATCTGACAAATTGATTAATGCTCATCTCATTAAAATAAAGTGAAAATTTTAGCATCTATGTTCATCAAAGATATTGGCCTGTGGTTCTCTTTCTTTGTTGAATCTTTATCCAGTTTGGGTATCAATGTGATGTTAGCTTCATAAAATGACTTGGCCATCTGCTTTAAAAAATTTCCTTTAAATCTGAAACATGACTTGTTCTAATGGCTTAGCCTTTGCCTTCAGAGATAATGTAAACTGAAAGTATCTCATGCCCAGATTTGAAGAGCACAGGATGCTTTAGCAATGCTGCCTCTTAACTTCAGTTTTTAGAAGGCTTTTGCCTAAAGCCCAGCATGGTCACCCCCAGCCTTGGCCCCTCAGCCTCCCTGTCTGCTACAGATACTGCATCGTGGGCAGTCTCCCATGTTTTGTCAGCACTCCTGTGTCCCTGCCCTACCATGACTCACCATGTGGCTGCATTTTGGATATGCTCCATCTAGTCTTTCATGAAAATTCAAGGAGTTGGATGCCACATGTGTTGTTTTAGAGTTGGTGAGACCTCAGTGATGCTACTTCATGTTCAGAATGGTTTAGGGGTGGTGCTAATAAATATTTCAAATGGCTCCAGTGACACCTGCTAGTGCTCTAAGCCCTGAGGCCATGCTGAAGAGACCAAGTTCTGCACTGTAAGTAGATCTTCAGTTTGAGTAGAGCCTGATGCCTTGTCAGTACCCCACTGTCATTCAGGGTGCGATGGCCAATTTTTTTTTTGAGTTGGAGTTCCACTCTGTTATCCAAGCTGAAGTGCAGTGGCACACTTATGGCCACCCCAGCCTTGACCTGCTGGGCCCGGCCCCGGCGGTCCTTCCGCCTCAGTCCTCCAAGTGATGGCCAATCTTATTCAGGGGACCACATGTGCCTACTTGCTCCAGTGACTCATGGCAACCTCTGGAGCAAGTTTCACCAATGGAAATGGTCTTCAGGCTTGTAATTGTTTATTTATGGGCAGGATTTACTGGTGATGTTAATAATTCCTATTTCTTTGCAATATATTGGTGACTGTGATATTCGGGCATTGATAGGTTGACAGCTACAATAACAGGACCCATTATAAAGGCAAACTAAGTATTGAGTTCTGGGCCTTGAGGAGCAGCTGCCGTGGAGCCTAAGAGCTGAGGCCCAGACAGTATACAAGATCTGGAGAAGCTGGCTTTGTCATGACTGTCCATCCTGTTTTCTTTTCCTGCCAGAATTTTTTAAAGAGTGCTGAGTGTCTCCTCTGCAACCCTCAAAAACGGGAAGCAATACAGTTGGATGGTGCAAATTTTACTCTAGAAGAACCTGAGTGCCAAAGGACTATGAAGAGGGGAACACAACATACTAAAGAGCAAGAATTCAACAATGTAAGAAAACACATAGCCAGCAGATGGCAACAGAGGCCTTTGTGAGCGATTCTGGCAGCCCCGTTCTGAAATGCTGGAAGGTGGCACTTAACAGCTATTGTATAAGTGATTTATGTATTTGGATTCTGCTCAATGTTATATATGCATCACTGAATAAAACATTCACAGTGTATTTTCCACCAGCAGCTGAGCTCCAATTCTAAGCTTCTGAGGTCTAATTCCCATGGCTCAAAGGAGCCCCTGACATCAAATGGCTTTCCTCCCTGAATAGCCGCTTCGTATTCCAGAAAAAGAAATGCTTAGAGAGGGTGAGAGAGATGTGATGTGACCACATTGTCGGTATGGCTTACCAAATATGTGTGAGGAAAAGCAAATGTCTGTTGGGTGTTTTCCTCACGGCCAGGCTGTCCAGGGCTTCTCCAAGCTCTGACTGCAGTTCCCTGGCCTTCTTCCTCATGGCTGTGCCATGCTCAGTCCCACTGTGCAGACATGCAGGCTCATTTTGGGTGAGAGGGGGCTAGCCTCCACTTGGACAAGGACAAGAAATGGTTTATATGTAAGAACTATGTCAAGTGACTTTCTCTTACAGGATGTCAGATCACAGCAGTTTTGTTTCCACCTTTTCCAGTGAATCCCAGCTACCCCCAGCTCCAAGAGCTGGAAAATCTCTTAGGCATTCCAAGCAACTCTGAGCTAGGGCTGCCTGGAAGCAGGAGCAGATGTGTGTGTGTGTGTGAGCGCGGTGCTCACTCATGCCTGTCAAGCTTCCCTGACAAGCCTCTACAATCCCTGCCCACCTGTGTCTCCACAAGGCCATACTAATTGACTTCTGAGGTCTCTTTCAGGTTAGATACACTGAGATGCTTTGCTGTGCCTCAGGAAGCAGTTGCAGGCCACAGAATTTCTAGCAAGAAGGCCAGTGTAAGATTCAGCTTAACGGAGTGGCCCTCAGAGAAGGGAACACCCCTCACTGAAAGCACAGAGAGGCAAAAAGGCAGACCCTATTCAGGCCTGGAGCTGGAAGATGGTTTCCATAGAAAGCAGAGTACCCTAGGCATACCAGCCTAGCATGTCAAACATACTACCAGTGTGTTGGCATACTGTCTTTAGTCACCAGTAGGTTAAATCCGTTGAAGTCTGCAGCAAGCTTTTCCTCCTCTGTCTCATATTTACCTCTCCCTTTGTTTTTCTGTTAGAACAAAGGAAATAAAATGCAATTATGGTGAGTGGAGATGACATGACATCCAATGGCCATTTCCTCTGGGCCAAGTGGTATGCCACCTGTTTACGCACATTATCTCATCTACACTATACAACAGTTCTATGAAGTAGGCACTAGAATTATGCTTATTTTGCAGGAGTGGATACTGAGGTTTATAGAGATTAATTTCACATGGCTAATATGTGGTGGAACCAGGACTGAAATAGAGTGGGAACTAAACCCAGAGTGTGACTCTGAAGTCAATGCTCCCATCACTATGCCTGTGAGGGCAAGACTGTGGTATTTCCTTGAAACAGCTAAAGTTCTCCTGACCACATTATAAAAAGGAAAGCAATAGGACCCTAGCCATTATGAGGGGGAAAAAAAGTCACAGAAGAGAATGTTGCCAGGGAGAAGAAAAGAACAACCACTTCATTTCTCATGCATATTAATATGAAATGGTATAAAACATCAGGAAAGTTATCAATATCTTTTAATAAATACCCACTACATGTGGTGTCATATATACCCATGGCTTTACTGCCAATGCTATAATATTGACTGTTAGATCTATACTGCTAGACTAGATCTGTCTCCTGAGGCTCCACACCAACATATTCAACCTTTAATATCAACACTCTACAATTTTTTCCCATGACTGCAATTTCTCTAGCACATAAATTTGATGCTATACTCCATTGCTTAAAATATTCTCATACTCTCTCACTGCATATAGAACTTATAACACTGGATTCAGACTTGCCTCATCACAGGGTGTTTTGTCCGCCACATACCTCTAGCCTGTGAGTTTAGTGGCATATTTTCCTTATTCAGTCCTGGTAAATAAATGACTGTGAACCGTGCCAAGTGCTGGGGGTGGAGGGGTCACTTATTTATGCTCCATCCTTAAGGAGCTTAGGCTTGACTGGGAATGAAGAACAGGCCTGTGCTGAGTACTTGTATTCATCATGTTGTCTTTTGAGGAGGTATTAACTTCACTTTTTATCAGTGAGAAAACAGAGATGCAGACAAGTTAGATGTGGTACCTTGTCCAGAGTCACAAAGCTGGTAAAAGAGAGAGCCAGGACTCAAACTCCAGTGCTGGTTTCACCTACAACCCCAGGCAGGACCTGCAACACTTGTGAAATGCAGGCTTGGGCTTCACCTGGCCCCACATGCTCCTGTGTTGAGCCACTGGGTGGCCCATTCCACAGCTGCTCCTCTTTGTCTCCTTCCTTCCCAGCAAAGCTCCAGGATGTTCAGCCCCCTCTCGCCAGTTCAGCACTGTGGTATCAATCTTGCTTGATCTAAGGCAGTCGTGATCTCCAGCTACCTGCCCAGTGAACAGCTCAGGCACATTTCTGGCCACTGTGGTTAGAAGAGGCTGGAGCCTTCTGGAAAAGGGTTCTTTTTTTTTTTCTGGTTTTGCACCCCCCCCCCCCCACTTTGCTCTTCAAAGAAGACATGAGCCTGGGTGTGGTGGCTCAAGCCTGTAATCCCAGCACTTTGGGAGACTGAAGTCAGGGGATTGCCTGAGCCCACAGGTTCGAGGACAGCCTGGGCAACTTGGCAAGACCTCATCTCTACAATACATAAAAAAAATTAGCCAGGTGTGGTAGCGCATGCCTGTAGTTCTGGCTACTTGGAAGGTTGAGGTGGAAGGATCACCTGAGCCCAGCAGGTTGACACTGGGGTGGCTGTGAGCATGCCACTGCACTCCAGTCTGGGTGACGGAGTGAGACTCCAAACAAAACAAAACAAAAAGACACGAGTCAGGGACTTTCCATTAAAAAAAATAAAATAAAATGATTCCAATACATTTTCACATCAGAGATTTAAAGATAAAGACATAGAGCCCACCAAAGATGACCATTTTGGATCAATCAGAAAGGCAGAAGAGCATGCAGGAACACAGCCATGAGATCAATGGGATGATTTCATCATCATTTGTCTTCCTGAAGACAGGGGGCCTTTTCTAGTCAGGAGACAATCCCAGTGGATTCCTACAGAGGAAGCCATGACCACTGGTAATACTTGGGTATTGGTATTGGTACTGGTACTGGTGTTATGTAGACTTGGGATTTATGCTTTGATGATGTTCTTAATTGGGTGACATGTAAGATTTGCTATGATTTCTGCATTTCAAGCCCCCTTTTTTGTAATTTAAACATGTATTTATGTTCTATGTGAACTCATTTTATTACTTTAAATAAACAAAGAATTTTCTTTCCTTTAACCAGGCTAACTACTTCAGGAGGTAAACATGTGCAGTCACAATTTAGCTAAAAAAAATTGATGTCACCATATTAGTAACCTGAATTTTGAGACAGGTAATTAACGTACTAACTAGGCTACCAATCACTTCAGGATTTCACCTAAAATGCCAGTGACCAGAAGGAGCTAGGTGTCCTCTTTCCCTGAGAACTGGGTATCAATGTGAGATTATGGTTGAAGTAAGCCAAAAAAGTCCTCAGATTTTCTTAACCAAATTCCATATATGATCATATGGCTACTTGTTTTTAAGTGACTTCCTTTTAATCTTTGAAGAAAGTCAGGAAACTGAGAAAATTCAGGTCTAACTTAACTTTAATGTGGAGAAGTTTGTGCCGCCTTTCTCTCCCTACTGCCTAACTTCTCTGTGTTAGCAAGCCAAGTCAGGCACTAGTTAACTGGGGGTGAAATCAGGCCCTGTTTCCCTCTCCTTTCTCTTTTTTTCTCCCAAGGAAGTCACAGTGTGGTGCTTGTTAGACCTCATTCCAGGAAGCTCCAAGTCTCATTAATAGCTGCAACAATGGGATTACAGTCTGACTTTTCTTTTATAAATTAGTTGGCAGCTGAGGTTGTGGAGGGATTTCCCTCCATGTAGAGCAAGAAAACAGTCCATGTGTTCTTTTAGTTTCAGGAATGTACCAACCTCTTTGGCACTCAGGGTCTCTGCACAGTCCCTCCCCGCACATGACACCCGCCCTGCCCTTCCTGACTCTCCTCTCCTTTCACCTCTACTCACCGCCGGGTCCCAGACAAAACAGCACTTGCTCGGAGAAGACATCTTCACTGTTGTCCCTGCCAGTCTCCTAGGCAGCACTCCTTAAGCACTTGTTATGGCTTGCTTTGTTATATTCACCTGTGTGCTCATTTGTTTAATGCCTGCTCTTCCAGACTGTGAGCTCGTGAGAGCAGGGATGGACTCTGTATCATCTGCTACTCAGTGCCCCAATATTTACCGAACCATGAAAGCAGGAAGAAGCAAATGCTTTTGCAAGCCCCAAGTCTATCCCATGCCTGCAGTTGAACCTGATATGCATGACTTCCTAGCGCTGTGTGGGCACAGCTAGGACTCTCAATTTTAATCTTGAGTTTAGTGTACATTTGAACTGTGGCCTGGATCAAGTCACTGTGCCTTTCAGTGTTTTCAAGTGCAAAACATTGATGAGAAAATAAGAAACGTTCTGGAAAAATTCTTTGAGAAAAAATTTTTAATTTTTTTAAGAAATAAAAAATTTTCATATTGGGTGACAGGTAATAACTTTTATCCAGTAAGGAGACACATAGACATCACACACATATACACACACACATTCTGTTTATAGCAACCAAGAAATTAACTCTTCCAAAACTTTACTAACAATAATTCTTGAAGGTGACAGCTTCTTATTTGAAGTAATAGTCCATTTCCATTTCTATGGAAGATAAAATGAAATGACTACTAATTAAACTTATAAGTATACATATAAAATTATCTTGTCATTTGTAGTGTATATCCAAGTATAACATTAAATGTAGTTTTGAAGTTTCTTTTTTTAAGAACCAAGTTTTCATTTCTTTCCCCCTCTTTCCCTCCCTCTCTTCTCTCCCCCTCTCCCTTTCTTTCTGACTCAGGGTCAGAAAGGGTCACTCTGTTGCCTAGGCTGGAGTGATCCCAGCTCACTGCAGCCTTAATCTTCTGGGCTCAGGCAATCCTTCTGCCTCAGCCTCCTGAGTAGCAGGACTACAGGTGTGTACCACCATGCCGGCTAACTTTCTGATTTTTTTTTTTTGTAGACACAAGGTCTCACTATGTTGCCTAGGTTGGACTTGGACTCCTGGGGTCAGTAATCCTCTTGCCTCAGCCTCCCAAAGTGCTGTGATTATAGATGTGAGCCACTGTACTTGGTCAAGTTTTTATTTTTTTAATTATCTAGAATAGCTCCTCTAACAAAATTTCATTTTTTGACATGATGCTTGTTTGATATTTCAAAACTATAGTTTAAACTTGAAATCTCACATTAATTACTATATTTTTAGGGTTGTAGGATGACACCATTTTTCAGATAAATGGGTGAGTAATATTTAGCCAATTTAGCTTTCTGTACAGTTCTGAGTGCTCATTAATATTCAATGAAACTTCCATTAAAATGTGTGATTTTTCAGGTTTTCAAAAATACAAGTGAAATAGGTACTAATGTAGTGATGATGAAACTGGGGCCTGAAAAAACCCCGGCCTGTGGGAAGAGCCTGCCAACAAAGCAGCACTGTGACAGCGCGACTCATCTGAGAGCCCTTCAGTCTGCGACTCTTAGGGTATTTGATGGCATCCGCTTATTAATTCTTCCAGGTCCCAAGGACACAGGTATCAGGATGGTGTCTGGCTCATTATCTCAGACACTGAAACTGAGGCCAGGGAGATTGTTAGTGGTTAACCAAGGTCAGACAGCAAGTTGTAAAGCTGGGATTCAAACCTTCTTAGATGTCTGCTTTCAAAGTCACAGCTCAAACCACTGGTCTTTCTAGCTTCTCCAGAGAGACATTCTCCATACACTAGAGTTGGGGGCAAAAATTAATCTAAAAATATTGGCACGTCTTCTGGAAAAGAAAAATGTAGCCCTGAAGACCTTGATTACTGTGGAGATCAAGATATTCTAGGGGTTCCTATATCTTAAGATAACTTGGGGTGAATAGCTAGAGCTTCAAATAAGCTGTTTCCCTGAACTCTGATTGCAATAATCTAATTATGAGATAATGAAAACTCCGGAGCAAGGTATATATAAATTATTTAGATCTGTAAAACTCAAATATACAATTTCACTTAACATCATGCATGTGAATCCAGGCATACACACACACATATACACAGGAGGCAGATACAAGCCATTCCAAGGACATATTGGCTTGCTAGCTCATCACGGCACTAAGTTTGTCACTCCTAGGAATAATTTCCTACAAGGAAAACATCCATCACTTAAAAATAATGCTAAGAAGCTCTAGGATAAATGTACATATTTCTGCATAGACACGGATGAACATGGCAGTATGCCTCTAGCATCCCCAAGTCCTCACTGACATTCAGCATTTCGCCCTTGCTTCAGGCTACAGTAATGTGGGGTATGAAGAGGCAGTAACATGCTGCAGCACATCTGTTCCATAAAAGCTCAGTATGTCAGCTTTGTGGAAGGCAGGTGATCATTAATGATGATAAAGCAGGCACACATCATTTAAAGCATATCCATCTTGAACTTTATTCTCAGAGTTCCCAATGACAAACTAATAAACAACCATATCTGCCCTCCTTGCAATTCTTTTCTTCTTTTGGAGTCTGGTTTTTCCATATTGCTACGCCTCATTTCCTTCTTTATCCAAGTCTAGGGACCTAAGGCCATCAGACCTGAGTTCAAGTCCCAGCTTTGACATCTACCAGTTGTGTAGCCATGGATAAATTATTTGACCTCGCTTTAACTCCTTCCTATGTAAAATGTACATAATAATGATACCCACCTTGTAGGGATATGAGAGCTGAGGTATGTAAAACAGAGCACACAATAGGCACTCACTAATTGTCAGCTATTAGCATAATTATTCTTTCATTGTGGTTGTTCCTCTGGTGACCTCAAAAAGCGTATGAGGCCAGGTGTGGTGGCTAATACCGTAAAACCAGCAATTTGGGAGGCTGAGGTGAGAGGATTGCCAGAGCCCTGGAATTTGAGATCAGCCTAGGTAACACAGCGACACTTCATCTTTACAAAATAAATTAGCCAAGTATGGCTGAGCTGTGATCATGCCACTGTACTTTAGATTGAGTGACAGAGACCCTGACCAACCCCCCCCAAACAAACAAAAACGTATGAAATACCAAATGTGCATGTGCTTTGTGAACAAAATGACAAACTTCTATTAACTCATCCCAACTCCCAGCCTCCAGCTCTCCCCTGTGCGTGCATGACCTCTGCATGCTTAGGCTTTGACCACTTTCTTGAGCAGAATTACAGCTGAAGCAATCTCTTGCTTCTCAAGAGTCACTTAGATCAGAGTCCTCAGTATGTGTCTTAAGTCTGCTCCCGTTCTTGGGTTTGGTTTTTCTGATGACACAACCTTTATGAGAAAAATGCAGCATTCTTTTTCATGTTTCCTTCTCTCCCCTCCTGATTTTCGATTTTAAACTCAAGTCCCTATCAGCTCATTCAATCTTTGCCCACACAAGCACTCTCAAGGAATGGCTGGATGCGACCTGTTTAAATTCAAATCTTCAGGGGCTCCAAAATGCCTTTCAAATAACCTCTGAAGCCTCTACCTGGCCCGCCTCCCTCTTCACCTGGTGGGTCCCACTCTCTACACGTGTTCACCATGGGGTTGAGCACTTACACATGGGTTCCCTGCTCCAGTACCCTGCTGAAAATACTCGCGACAGTCACATGTGCAAACTACACCCATTTCTAGGCCCTTGAGCAAATGGCTCCTCTACCAGAAAATGCTTATCCTACCCCAAATGACATATATTATCTCCTGCTATCAATTCTCAAATCATTTTATCAGGTGGCAGCATGATCTGATGAAAAAAAAACATGGACTTTGAAATCAGAAAGGCTTGTTTCTAAATCCTGGCTCAGTTCCCTAGCTGCATGACTAGGGGCAGATTATTTATTCCCTGAATGTTTGATTCCTTATCTATAAAATAAGATAATAATACTCACCTCACAGGATTACTGTGATAATTAAATTGAATGTACATGAAGTATCAAGTAGAGTTCCTAGGGCACAGAGAGAGGCTTAATACATGGAAGTTCATTTTTTCCATTTCCTTCTTAACAGGCACTTTTCACTTTTCAGTGTCTGGGAGAATCATCTGGGCCCCTTATTTCAGTTCCCTGGCTGTATGTTAGGCTCCAGGAAGGCAGACCTTTGTGGAATTCATTTCTGTACTGCCTACACCATCTAGCATAGCCCGCTGGACATAGAAGGTGATACATACATATTTAATAGATGAATAAAAGAATGATTACCATATTCTTGCCAATATTAATCACTGGAACCAGTAAGTATGGGAACTGGAAAAGACCTTACAGATAAATCATGCATCCATTTTCACTTTATAGACGAGGAGACAACATGACCCACAGAAGTGAAGTGGTTTGCCTATGGTTAGCACGCAGACTCTCCTACTCTGCCATGCTGCTTCCCTGATCAATGGGACACAGAATGCTAAAATCATTTCTTAGAAAAATGTTTCTTCCCATTTAACTATGCCACTCAGGGAAACATCTACAGATGATAAACAACTAGTAATCTGACAACACATCTGTACTATCTCCAGGTCACGACATACTAGATTAAACAAGGAACAGAAGCTGGCTTTTAATAATTCGTCATCATTCTAATTAATGAAAGTGTATACCCCTCTGCATCTTCTTTGTTAGAAATGTTCATTCAGAAGGCATGGTTAGCAGAGGTAAATGCAAAAGTGGAAGAAGTTCCTAGCTGCCTGCCCGCACCTATCCTGGCTGTCTCCTCTGGTCTGCACTCTTCTGCCCACAGTTCCATTATGAAGGTCCCATTTCTTCATTGCCTGAGCTGACGACCAGTTAATCTCATAACCCAGCTCAAGCTAACACGCTAACGGGAACTGTCCCTGTGACACGATTTTATCTTTCTGGAGAAGGCTCTCCTCTTGGGCCTACCCTGTTGATGACTGGGTAGGATTTTCAGGCTAGGTCAGGAGGCTAATGTAATCATGCAACAGAGGACAATACTATCCTATGATGATAAACTTGCTGTCAGGTGGAGAAAGGTATAACGAGCTGCTTGTCTAATAAAAGTACTTAGTATTTTATTTCTCTCCACGCTATTTATGTGACAACTAGTGGTATGTCCTTAATAGAATACTTAAGACCTCTGGGCTTTCAGGTTCCTTAAATGAAGAGAGTATTTACTTAACTCTGCCTCTCTGTGGTTCTGCAATTGTCACAATATGTGACACTTTCAGTTTTGTTTCTGATGAACCCTTGGCAATTTTAAATGTGACAAAGACAGTCACAACTTGTCAAGGGCCTTGTGCTTGCTCTGCTTGGTCAAGAAGTCAGACATCTGGAAACTAACTAGATGAAGTGCTGCCTTGGAGTGTGCCTCATGTAACCTTCCAGAGGCTTAGTTTCCACTCTGTAAAAGTTACTCAACAAATGCAAGGAAATATTGATATTTCTAGAGCCATTCATGAATACTTCAATGAAATGATCACATATTCTGTGAATACAGAAAGATATAATGGAAAACTCTAAAAGAGAAAACAGAGAGCCTGTTCCTTAGTGGTTGAACATCCCAGATAAAAAGGCTAAATTGTAGCAATGAAGCCTGAGAGTACCCAACATAGAGATACACAGAATGCCCTGATGCTACATTACCTGCTCTTCTCTAAATCTGGAAAGAAAATTACCTGCTAAATGTTGTAAAACATGCTGAAGCAACAGTTTTTACCTAAGCTATAGACTATGCTAAGGAAAAAAAAAAACACACAAAAAAACCCCCCATAAGTTAGATGTTCTAAATTTTTAAGCAACTAATTTTAATCAATACCAGTCTGGAAGTTTTAAATAACTTTCTACTGAACTGCCCCAACCCTGTCAAGTAATTATCAGAAATATTGATTTCATTCCATACATTCAATCTTACAAGTTCATAAAATATTAGCCCATTAAGTTAAAAAATGTAATTCAGTGGAATTAAACAGCAGAAGGAATTCCATGTAACACCTGCAAATTGGATCAATATAAGGTTGATTTTTAATATATCACTGACACCCCTCTCCTAGTCCCAAGCCCCAGGGTGAGTGAGAAAGGTTACAAAAAGGGATAATATGGCAGGCAGAGCATGTAGGATCTAAAAGATCATGTAGGACATAGAGGAAACATCAGGAAACAAAACACAACACCTAACTTTACAGATGAAAAAAGTCATTCAAAAAGGTATACTAACTTTACTCAAATTACACAGTGTCAGGGGGTATCAGAATTTAGGTCCCTTCGCCTCAGGCCTAGGACTTTTTATAACCAATGCCATTCTAACAGAATGGTGGGTAAAACAGAAGAATGGAAAGAAGAGTGATACAGAAACACTGCTTCATTTCTATATATAACCACTGAGTCCCCTACCCTGCCTACTGTTAAACTGACTACTAATAAATATAGAAATACAGGACAGTTTTCAGACTCCACACTTACTAGGCTACTAGTTAATTCCTCAGCTACCAAAGTCATGTATGCAGAATGAAAATTATTGATGCTGGTAAATTCTGTCATTTTTCAGAGACTAGGTTTCACCAGCTGTCAGTGTGAAGGTGTGGGGTGGGCAGACAAGCAAACACTTATGTAACATTTAATGACCATACACTATTAAATCAGGATGTTACAGAACCTACCAGAAAACTAAGATTTGAATACTGATTCTGCCATTATCTCATCAGATAGTATTTGGTCTGTTTTCTCAGCAGCAAAAGATATTAATAGCTTCTCCTAGCTATTGCAAAGGTTAAAATGATAATGTATGGAGGTGCAGTTAGAAAAGTTTGAGGCATTAAGCAAAGTAAAGGTCTTTGGTGTTTTATAGCTCTCAGAATTGTGTGTGTTCCAAAGTACCACACATGATCTCTGTGAAATATAGATCAGCTGATTTCTATGGCAAAGAAAAATGGGCAGAGAAACATCCCAAAATATGTTTGGAGGTAGGCTGGACAAACCCAATGTTCTCATTACACACACAGCTCTCCAGAGGCAAACATACACATTTATAATCTTGGTTATTCAATAGTGCATTCTTCAAAAGGATGGTATCATCTGTCTTCTAGAGTATTTGCCAAAACAGGAGGCAAAGGTAAAGAATGAATAACCCCTCATCAAATCCAAAATGATGAAACGACACTATCTGCTAGAAGAGAAAGACAGCCTAAATTCAACATGAAAGGCAGCAGTCCACAAAGCTGAGGCCCACAGCCCCTTTTCTGCAGAGTGGCCAAGGGGCGGTACCTTCCAACAAGGCACTGAGCTTTGGATGGGTCCTGGAAGAGGTGCTGCAAACACAGGTACCTGCTGTGGCCCCAGATTCTGCAGTGGCCAGGACAGGAATCCATGGGTGTGTGTGCATGTATGTGCATGCACACACGTGTACACTCACCACACTGAACTAATCACAGCAATCATTTGAACACAGGCAGCCAATCCACTGGTAGCAGAAAGAATGGGGGGTGAGGAGGTGGGAAGAGGAGAAGCCAGGATAGAGGAGCAGAGCAATGTGCGGCGTGTCAGAGGTCAGGGTGGGTCTGCTGAGGCTCTTGGTGAACTGCTCCATGTTCTAGGAGCTCTTAGACTAAAGTCCCAGGGTGGAGGTGGGGAGAGGGGCATTATGTGGAGGGGATGGTAGAGGTGGGAATCCTGACTACTGCCCTCCAGTCCTGACTTCCCAGAAGAGCTCCGCAGCTGCAGTGAACCTGCAAGGGTTCAAATCACAACAGACATCATGGGGATGTCATAAGCCCTGCCCTCAAGCTCCCACTTTAGCCCAATTCCATCCTTTTTAAAGAAAGATAAACACACACCTCTCCAGCATTGCATTTTGAATTTTCCCTGTAAGAGTAAGGCAATGTTAAGCCCACTTTCCAGAATTTCCTTTTGCAAGTCAGATAAAAAGCACAGATCTACAAGGTGAGTCTGTGACCCTTGCAAAAGAAAGAATAAAGATTCTTCTGTTCCTTTAAAAGCATATGAATATTTGCTCATTTATAAACAGATATTGAGTAAAAGCCCTCAACATGAAAAATGCTTTCCCTCAGATCACTGAGAATAATCCACTGTGACAAAAATTACCATTTAATGCCTACATTTTATTATGACTGATAATTTCACTTAAAAAATTCAAAGAAATAAGGACTAAGGTATCTGCTACGGACTATGATGCAGTACTCTGCTAACTGGCACTTTATTGCCAGGTTCAGATCGCAGTTATTTTAAGTTGTGAATCCAGAGCAATTATTTCTCCCATAATTGGATATTCACAACCAGGAAACATTATAAAATGTTCTTGTATGAGTTCTGCAAATAGGAAGCAACTAAATAGTAGCTAAAGCTAAAAAACAACAAAAAAGGAATACTGAAACTGTACATTTTCAAAAGAATGCCCTAACTACAGTAGGGTGTATGTTACTTTTAAAACAGAAGCAACGCTGTAGAACTCCCAGAGGTGGCAGTGAGGATTGAGACAGGGTTTTCATTTCATCTGGCTTCATAATGAAAACACGAAAGATGGATCCCAATTTCTCCAAGATCAACATATTAGTCGCTTTAAAGAAATGTCACAGGAAGCTGTTCCTATCTTTCTTTAGAAGATAGATTTAGTTTGTTCATACTTAGAATTGACTGTATCTCTCAATTGTAACAGTGCCTGAGCCAGAGTAGGGTGGCATGAATTGGATTTAAAGCAAGTCTGTAGGCACAGACTATAGTGAGAACAGCCCAGGTGGCTGGCGGCAGCTGCTGGCCAATTCCCACCATGGGCAGGCCCTGCTGCCGTCCAGGGGATCTGATGAACAAGGATGGAGGCCTTCAAGGAGAGGCCTGGCACTGAACTCCAAGGTAACATCAACACAAGGCATATCTAGTCTTGAGCTCATGCGTGCCAAGAAGAATTCTAAAGAGTGAAAGTCATTGCCTTTGCCAGATGGGTGAGGGTGGGGTCAAATCTGGAAGAAACAAATACTGCTAGTGGCAACATGCCTATCAGTTTGAGTGAGAGTACTTCAAAGATTCATAATTTTACTGAAATGTGGGTGGGAAGAAGACTTTGGTGCCCTCAGCACACAGACACGTTCATATTAGGGACCTCAGCTGGGCTGCATGGAGAAAGTGGGAGCAGAGAAGTTCCAATGCCACTGGGTGGGCATGCAATGGATTTTACAACCAGATCTGTCTGGGTGACAGGGTGGCTAGACTGACAGCAGCTGTCACACTACTCCAGGAGAAATGTCTAGCAGGCAGGTAGGTGGGTCCCTACGGGGTATACATGGTAGGGTTTCTCCTCTGGTGTGCAGCTCTTGAGCTCATGCCTGCCAAGCAGAAGTCTAAAGAGTAAAAGTCATTGCCTTTGCCAGATGAGGGGGTGAGGTAAAATCTGGAAGAAACAAATATTTCTGGGGGTCTGGGCAGAGGGGTGTCACTACCACTCAGGCAGTGACTGAAGAAGATGAAGCTGAGTGGAGGAGAGGGCCAGACTGTGACACTGCTGGGACGAGCAAAGAAGGGGCCACAGAGGGGACTGGGTCATGGTGAGAGGGGAGGCCAGGGTTGTGGGTGTTTCAAAATCCAGGGAAACAGGGTTTTCAAGAGAAACCTGTCCATACATTGACAAATGTCAAGACGGATCAGGCAGAAAAAGGAATGAAAAGGGCTGTTTTACTATAATTTATTCATTGTATTTACAACAAAGAGGCCACTGGTAACTTTGGTGAGGGCAACACTTGAACAAGCACATGTTTAGTGGTTCCCTGCTGCCGACACGGCTATTCTCCAAACCAATCTCCAGCTCTCTCCTAGACAAAATCTGTTCTCTATTCTCTCACCGGGAAAACACACCTTAGGTCTTGGGTCTTCACATTTTGACATTTTTTTCAAGAATTTTCTTACAATTCATACTTATCTTATTATCTACCTCAGTCCAAAGCTCTCAATACATTCTTTAACTTCAAAAAATATTTAGACAAATATTTGACATTTGGCATGTATTAAACACAGCCATGGGCACTTGATTGACATGTGTGCACTGACTTGCAAGCTATTTTATTTCTCCAGATCCTCATTTCCCCTTGGCTATGTCTTTCTCATTTGAAGTATCATTTTTTTCTGGAACATTTTTCTTTCTTCCTGAAATCGCCTCTCTTTTTTAAACTTCATTTAGGACTGATCTTTTCTCTGTAGAAACAGTTCTGGAGATCACATATCTGCATATCTGGAAGCAACCTCTTATTTCTAGGACTCCCTTAGCTTAGTGATGACTGATGTTTTTGCAACTCATAACAGTAAATGGTCCTTTTCTTCAGATGTGTGTACTACTCCCTCCTTCCCAATAGATGGTAAGTTTCTGGCGAAGCAGTAACCTGGAGGAATTTCAGATTCTGGAAGACCTGGGTTGGACTCCCTTGGATTGGTCACCAGCCTCTCTGACCCTCTAGGTACTCAGGTGAGAAATGGAGGTCAGACAGCTGCACCTGAGGAGTGTGGGTAACCAGGCAAGGTGTGCAAAGGTGTGCTTGGTGCCTGGCTTCAGGAGCCTTCCCAACCATGAAATGCTCTTCTTCTCACTGCCAGTTCCTTCCTCTGCCTCCAAGCCCATATATTTATAAAGATGGAAAAGCTCAAAAGACATGCTGGGGAGCAAATGATTTAGACCCAAAAAATGGAGTTCGGGTAGTGGCTGTATCCCGTGTTAGCAATATGGAAAGCCAGAATCTAACCTCTTTGGACCTCAGCTTTCCTTTCCCCACTAGACAAATCAAGAATATGATACTAGTGGTCCTGTTGCACTTATTGAAAATGCTGAGAATCTACACTGACAATACTGTATATGTGATTTATCTAAATTTACAAGAAGAAACTGCTAAATTGTGGAATTATCAAAATATTCCAAATTACGGTTAATAGTATATAGATTTAGATCCTTTACGAAATAACAATATTCTAATCTAGTGAGTTCAAAATTATGTTAAGAATTAAAACTGGGTTAGAGGGTTGCAGATTAAAATTTTATTTATTGTTTGCTCTTTGGCTGGCAAGAAAGAGAGGAACAGAAAAATATAAGATATGCAAAAAACTATTAGCTAAGTGACAAATTAGTAGGATTCACCTTTAGAAGTTTTCCTTTATTTGCTTTTATTTAGAATTTCCTTTTGCATTGTCTTCAAATTGTTCTATATAACCTTTTTCTCTAACATATCATAACCTTAAATAGATTACTAGATGTATATAAAATAGCCTTAGTGGCTATTAAGATATTCCAAATGCTAAATAGCATTTGGAATATCTTATTAAATCAATTAAAGCAGTATAGGGCAAAATGTTAAAATATATCAATTATTTTTTATTACTAAAAGGGAAAGTAAATAAGATCTAAACCACTGAAGAAAGCAGGTATAAAAGGTTGTATAAAATACATAAATGTTTTTGTGATGTATTTTTATCACAGTGTATCTATATGTTCACAATGACATTTAAAATATAAAAACTTAAACAACTACTACCACCACATTACTCATTGGAAGAAGCTGTCCGAGCTCAGTGCTTTCACAGTGTTGACATACTTGTGTTACACTCATGAATTCTTAATCAGTGTGGCAGGGTTGAGGAGAAGGAAGGAAAAAGGGAAGGTAGCTGGATACATAAAGTCTAGGCCTTTCTGGTTTGCGAGAATGCTCTCTGCTGAGACAGCACCAGGTGCCCATTGTCTTCAGTGAGGCACTTGGGTGATCAGGAACAGTGAAAATCCTTCTTTCCAGAAAATCTGTGCACATATTCATGAAAAGACAGTTTTTATCACTTCCTGTTAGTTATTTCCATGATTTATAACCCCTAGAAAGAAACTGTAAGAAGAACAAGTATCCTCATCCCTAACCAAGCCAAAACACAAATCATGTAGCCTAACAGAGGTGCTCAGGAAAGCAATCCTGGTATTTCACTGTGAAGGACTCAAGCACCAGCATGGGTCTCAATCCTGCCCGCACCTCAGAATCACCAGGCTGCACCCTGGGTCTCAGGCATTACTAGTTTCTAGAGTTCTCTAGTTGATTCCAATCAACCAGTATGTATTACAGCAGAATATTTTCACTTGATTTTTGTGTCAATTTTATACCTATTTTAATCACCTTATTTAAAAAAACCAATAAATCTTAAACCCTTAAAAAAATTATTAAGTGGAGCATACAAGAGGCTTCTTACTTCATTTACCCCTGCCATTTGTGTGTCCCTTAATTATCTGCCTAGGGATGACACAACTGAACTGCAATAGTGAGCCTGATGTGGCTCTGGGTCAGGAGTGTGATATCTATAGCTCAGAGACTAGACTGTGCGTGCGTGTGTGCGTGTCAGAGAGAGGGAGGAGGGTGAGGGGTAAGGGCTGGGGTTGGGGGGTGGAGAGAGAGAGAGAGAGAGAGGGAGGGAGAGAGAGAGAGAGACAGAGACAGAGACAGAGACAGACAGAGACAGACAGCAGACAGACAGGTAGAAAGACGGAGACTGACAGGGCAATGGCAGGGCAGATCTGTTTGCTCACATTTTGGTAATGGAAAAGCTAATTTTTTTTAAGGGTTATAAGTTGTGTAATACCATCTGGTGTTTCCTGCTGTTGCATCCATTCAATTCTTTATGTTTATATGTCTACAGCATTAAAACCTCATGAATCTAAAACAGTGATATTTAAAGAACATTAGTGTAATCATACAAAATGTCAGTGCTTCATAAACATACTATTTCAGAATGTCTTTAGTATAGAAATACTTGAATATTTAAAATATACACACATTTTCTTATTAGAAGTAAAGGAAAATTGAAAAAAGAGACAAGTATGTTAACTGGCCATCTGGATATTGTCTCTCGCAAAGTCAATAATCAAGTTTTTTACTCATTTTTTAAAGTTGGCTTTTAGTCTTAAAAATTTGATTTGTAGGAGTTTTTTTTTATATATATTGTGGATATAAAGATTTTTCATATCATTTTTTCCATTCTGCTTTTTCATTCTCTTAATAATGGTGCTCTTGACATCATGGTTTTAATAAGGTCCCATGTATTATTGTTTCCCTTTTATAGCTCATAATTTTGCATCCTCTTTAAGACATAAAACATTTGGCCCACTCCAAGTTAACGAAGATGTTGTTACTCCAACACTTTGTTTCACCTTTCCCATTTATATCTACAGTCTATTTCATATATGGTATGAGGAAGGGGTCAGGAGCCTTTCCCTCCAAATAGTTATTTAATTGGTTAAATATATTTATTGAAAACGAGATGCCTTTCTGACTACACTGTACTACACCTTAGCCACAAATCAGGTGACTGTACTAAACTGGGTCTTGTCCGTTTCACTGAACAGCTTGCCTAGCTTTGCACCGATGCCACAATACCTTCATTACTAGAGCTTTAGAATAGATTTGACAACTGGTAGAAGAAGCATTCCAGCTCTTTTCTTTAAGAATACCTTGGCTATTCTTGGCCCTTTGCATTTTCATGTGAATTAAAAACAATTAAAAAAATAGAGACAGGGTCTTGCTATGTGTACAAACTGGTCTTGAACTCCTGGCCTCAAGCAATCATCCTGCCTTGGCTTCCCAAATTGTTGGGATTACAGGTGTGAGTCACTGTACCTGGTCCATGTGGATTTTTAAATGAGTGTCTCAGTTTCTGCAAAAGAACATTTTCTAGTACCAGAGCTGCATTAAATCTATACACTAATTTAGGAAACATTAACAACTTTATAATTTATAAATTATAAATCTTCTAATTTATAAACATGGGCTATCGCTACATCTATAAATATGTGAGAAGGTGCCCACTGTCATGAGTCATTAGTCATTTAGTCAAACTAAAACCACCATAACCAGGAGAGTGGTAAAAACAAAAACAAAAAACAGAAAATACCAAGTATCAGAAAGGATATGGAGAAACTAGAATGTACACTGTTGAAGGAAATGCAAATTGGTGCATCCACTTTAAAAACTGCTTGGCAGTATCTTCTTTTTTTTTTTTTTTTTGAGTCGATGTCTCACTCTGTCGTCCATGCAAGACTACAGTGGCATGCTCACGGCCACCGCAGCCTCGACCTGCTGGGCTCAGGTGGTCCTTCTGCCTCAGTCTTCCAAGTAGCTGTAACTATAGGTACATGCCACCACGCCTGGTTAATTTTTTGATTTACTGTAGAGATGAGGTCTTGCCAAGTTGTCCAGGTTGGTCTTGAACCCCTGGGCTCAGGCAGTCCTCTCACCTCTGCCTCCCAAAGTGCTGGGATTACTGGAGTGAGCCACTGCGCCCAGCTGGCAGTATCTTCTAAAGCTGAATACATGCAAAACCTATGACCTAGAAATACCATTCCTATAATGACAATTCACTAAAAGACAATTACCAGAAAGTTCACATTGGCACATTCAAAATAGTCTGAAATTGGAAACTACCAAAATGTCCTTAAATGGTAGAAAGGATGAATACATTGTGGTTTATTCACACAATGAAAAATATACAGCTCTAAGGGGAAGAAACCGTCAACACCTACATGCAACAATATGAATGAACCTCACAAAAAATAATGAGCAAGAGTATTCAGATTCCATTTAGGTAAATGTACAAAAAGAGTATGTGCTGTATGAGATTTTATTAATAGAAAGAACAAAAACAGAAAAACCAACCTATTTTAGAAGCCAGAATAGTGGCTATTCTTGGTGGGGTATTGTGACTGCAAGGAATACAAGTGGTTTTTGGGGCGCTGGTAAAGTTCTCTTTATTGATGTAGATTCTGGATATATGATGTCTTCGGAATATAAAAATACCTTGAGCTATATACTCTCATGATATCGCACAGTTCTGTATGTATATATATATTTTAACAGCAAGTGTTTCTAAAGGAAAATATAATTTGGTTTTTTATTTAAAAACCAATTCACTGGGGACAGGGTGACACCCCTTATCAACAAGGGTGCCTGAACGATGCATATTTGTATACCTAACCCTTAACTGTACCCCACAATTTTAAAATAAAAAATATTGATTAAAAAAAAAACAAACCAATTCACTTTCAATTTCTTCTCCCTTTCCTCTTCCCTCCTCCAGAGTATTTATGACCAATAATCTAAAGGAAATCCTTTTAAAAAAATTACTAGTACCAAAAAAGGAAAACTTTATGCTCTATGGAAGCTTTCAAAATTGGAAATTAGTTTAAAAATTTAAATGCATTACTTGAGTATTATATCTTTTATTCTAGTGTGTTGAACTCTTTGTAAGCATCTAATTAGAAACATTTCCTTAACCTTGTTTTTAGATGAGAAAATGGAGGAAAAAAAGCTATAAGATACTCCCAATTCCAATGAGTTTGCCTTAATTTCCCATTCAAATAATCACATATTATTCCTATCTGTTACAGTGATCTATCAATAGTGTTAGCACAGACACAAGTGTAGATAACGTGCTTATTTTTCAAAGCAATGTAATAACAGTATCATAAAAAAGGCACAGCATCTTTAAATATTCATTCAATTTTTGCAGATTAGTTATGCTAATGTTCTTTGTCCTAATTTGTTTTTCTCTAGTTTTATGTCAATACTAATCGGTGGATGCAATTATAGAATTCCAGGAGATTCATTTTTAGATATGACACAACCCAATTTCCTAGGAAACTTGTAACAAATGCAAGTTTACTTCTCTTTAGTCTCTTTCTAGAAGATATGACACTGTGATTGAGCCTCACATGTCTATAATCCACTAAATGAAAATTTAAAATGAAACTAAGAATTATGGAAAAAACTGAATTATAGAAAAATCCAAACTAGTACACTGAATGGTTACATGGATAATTTTAGTTTTTTTCAAAAAATTATAAAACAATTATAACTCAAGTTTCAATTAACATAAAAAAAATCCTTATGGTAGAATAAATCCTTATACACTAAAATAGCAAATGCTATGAGAGAGTTATTCTGATACACCTTGGGTTATTTAAAAGAAACTTGTTTTAAAAAATATAATGACTCTGCTTTAAATAAATCAAAATGCATTTTAAACAAAATAGAAGTAATTGAGTTTGATTTAAAAAAATCATATAGTGATGCTCCTGAAAAAAAGGCAAAGCAGCCTTCTGGTGTGTAGAGGGACTGTTTTTCTGCTGAAGAATACTTCGTTCCATGTTCACATTTATCTCAGCTTTGGTAATATATTAAGAATATACATTTTAAAATTTTATTTTCTTTTATTTCATCTTCTATTTCTTGTGGAGTTGCTAAATAGCAGTAAAAAGGTAAAACAAAACAAAACAAAACACCAGAAAAGGAGAGAAAGCAAAGGATATGGAAAACTCACACACTGACTAATCAACCCATATGTAACTGAGTGTTAACATTAACTTATTTATCTGGTGCAGATCAAAAGCTTTCATCATGTTTTAAAATCTTGCAGAACTCAAGTAAATTTCAACCTAGTAGGACAGTTTCTCTGGAATATAAAGTCTTGCCAGCCTCTTCAAGAATGTGCCTAAGAAAAAAAATAGATTAAAAAAAATACATTACAATAATTATCATTACACAGATAT
>CAUYQG010039383.1:0-15477 GCA_963574415.1 Tarsius wallacei | reverse complement strand
ATGCCCGGCTAATTTTTTTTTTTTTATTGTAGAGATGAGGTTTCGCCTGCCCAGGCGGGTCTCGAACCCGCGGGCTCAGGCAATCCACTCACCTCAGCCTCCCAAGGCGCGGGATTACAGGCTGAGCCACCGAGCCCAGCTGCAATTTTTATTCATTGTCCTTACCATAGTTTATCATTAAGTATATGCTTGTATAAATATTTTGTTAATTTCTGCCCATCACTGGGCTGTAAACTTAATGAGGATAATGCTGTATCTATTATGTTCCATATTATCACACAAAGACTATTAGTCATTAAAAATATTAATTGAATAAAAGAATATGTTGCTTATTCTTTGCATTAAAAATCACTAGAGAAGAAATAAGGAAATCTGATAATTTGTTAAAGATGGGATTTCAGAAATTAATTTTTTTTGTAAATATGACCCAACAAAAATCCCCTTGACGCATACTTTCACTCACAGCAACAACTCTGTGCCTAAACCAGCCCTGCTGTGGCATCTACATTATGCCAACTATGGTCAAGAATCTGATCTAAGTATTTTATTCAGATTTTACTTAAAAGTTATTTATTTCACATTTCAAAGAAAGATAATTTGTTCATATTCTTTATTTTTAAAGAGGGAAGTTTTACATAAACATTGGAAAAGAAGTGAAGTAATATACAGAGGAAGAAAAGAAAGCGTTGTTATAACAATTGACTAGGATATTTAGAATGATTATCATATAGAATCCTACAGTTGAAACAAACTTTGTAAATAATCTATTTCATCTATGCACTTCTCTTAGCACCACCAAATGACAAGTTTAGGATGGCAATATGGTGTAGTGGAAATAATATTGGACACACTATTTTAAAAGAAAATCATTGAGCACTTGCACCAAGTCAGGCATTGTTCTCGTCTTTGTGGCTACAATAAGAAAAAGTGGCAATCTCAGGAGACCTATCTTCTTGTTACAGATCAGTCAGTTTATTTCTCAAGATTACTTGTTTGTAAAAAAGTAAGTGAATTACCCTAAATTATTCCTAACATTACGTCTGGCCTTATTACACTATATATTTATATTTTTAAAATTTATTATTAATTCACTAATTAATTCAACAAATGTTTATTAGTTTCTACTCTAGACATTCTAGACACAGTTTTGAACACTGGAAGTAAATCAGTATAAAAAAATAAGGTTCTACCTTCATGGGATTACATTTTGTTGGGGGCTTACAGTAGCTAATATCTTAACTAGATTATATTTTATGGTAATGAATATCATAAAAATAAAGTAGAGAAGGAGAATGGGGAGCTCATGGAAAAGAAATACAATTTAAAATATGGTAGCCAAGGTAGATGCCAAAAAGGTGAGATTTAAACAAATATTCAAGAAAGCAAATGTCACAAGTTTAAGAGAAGAGTATTGCAGGCACATGAAGCAAGTTCAAGGGATTAAGATATATATGTGCCTGAATGTTTAATAAACAACAAGGATGCCATTGAAGTTAGTGAGAAGAATGAGCTGAGATCAGAGAGATATTGACCTCAGGTCACATGGGGCCTTGCACATCATTGCACTCTTTGTGGAATTGAAACCTGATATTTGGAAAAATGATAACAGAGGAGTGACAATATATTAATCACATTTTAACAAAAATTAATATGGATTCTGTGTTTAGAATTTATGTGGACAAGAATGCCAATGGTGAAAAGAAGGAAAGTGGTTAGGAGGCTATGGGAATATTCCAGATAAGAGATAATAGTGGCTTGGACCTGGCAGTAGTGGTGAAAGTGGTGACAAATGATCTAATTATGGATATACTTAGACTTTAAGACAGACAAAATTATCTAGAAGACAGGAACTGGAATTTGAAAGACAGGAATCAACAATGGCTCCAAGATTTTTGGTCTGAGAAAGTAGGGATAGAGTTAACATTAATTGAAACAAGAATGCTTCTGAGGAGATTTGGAAGTAAAGAAAGAACAAATCAAAAATTCAATCCTAGACTTTTTATGTTTGTGGTGACTACTGCAAAGTTAAGGGGAAATACTGGGTACACTTGTTTATCTGATGCTCAGGAGTAAATGTGAAACTTTAGGAGTAATGAAATATAGATGATATTTAAAGTCATGGTTTGAGACTCTTATAGGAGTGAGATGATATCAAGATCTTCAATAGTAAGACTGAAAGTAATCTGATATGTCAGTGAAATGAAGAGGAATTAGCAAAGGGGACTGAGAAGGCATAGTTAATGAATGTGGAAGAAACCAGGAGAGTATGATATCCTGAGAGAGAAGTGAATCGAATGCATAAAAGAGGAAGAAGTACTTGTAAGCATAAGCTTCCATTTTTTGTCTACCCTCAGAACCATCATGGAGTCTTGCTTAGATGAGGCATTTAAATATTTATGAAATAAATTAAAAACAAATAAATGGTATGACATCTAATTGGCAACTTCATCCAAAACATAGTTCATATGTTTTGCTTATTTATTGCCTATTTCAAAGCTTGGTTAAGTGACTTATGTAATGTTAGTTTCCTGATTCCCATTACAAAACAGTTGTCAAACTGAATTTAATTGCTAAGAAATTTTAACAAGTTATAAATTGTGCTAACTTAAAGATGTAACTGAAAATAGGTCATAAATAACTTAAATATATATTTATCAATTATATTTTTTGTATATGTTTTATGAAATAATCAATTTCTAGATTCTCAAGAACACAAACCATGGCATATGGTTACTATGTTGTATATTCAACATAAAGAGTAAGAATAGAAGACAAGTGTTTGATAAAAAGACCAGATTAGAGATTTTAAGATTAGAAAATTAGAGATATACTCAGTGTCATCAGCAGACACAGATTTATCCCACCAAAAGGAAGCTGATGGCAAATCTCAATGAGTATGAAGAATAAATAAACCCATTTCCAGAGGGTCTGTGACCCCTTGGCACTTATTAAATCTAGGTAGAGGTGGTAGACATGTATACTAAAAAATAAGTGGAATGTTGTAGTTAGGAACAAGAGGAATGAAAGAATAAACAAATATTCAATTTTGAAAGAACTAGGATAATACTAAAATGAGTTATTATCATTTTTTAAAATAGATTGTTTTATATACAACATCTATTTTTCTAAGTTTTCTTTAAGGTGGCTATAATCAGCCCTAATTTTCAAAAACAAAAATCTGAGTGTAGGTAATGCACTCACAATGCTAGTGTTAGTATGAGATTCAAATCCAAGTGTAGGATTCCAATGGCATAATCACATCACTACCTCGCATGTTATGCAAGCTGAAACTCAGGCACATAAAAGAAAAAAAGTGTCTGAGCCATCAAAACCTTAATAAAAGAGGGTATATACTCAGAAGAATAGAGCAGAAACTTCATCATTAAAAAGTAAGACACATTGGAGTTAGACACCAGTAAAACAAACTTTATGTTCAGTCTTGCACATGACTGAATTGACACTCCTGACCCCTTCCACATTAGTGAGAATTGATCCCAGTTCTTCTCATGTGGCTAAGTATGTACCTATGGAAGCTAAGTCTGTCATCAAAGTAAAGAAAAAGGTGAGGGAAATAGAGAGCTAGGGAGGTATCACATGATGTAATTAAGCATATAAAGATGATTACATTGGTATTTTAATCTTATATTTCAAAATGTTTCTTGCTAAACAGTTCAATCCTGTAAAATAGCTGTACTTTGACTACAAACAAAACATCTAATTGCCTTTTATTGGATGACATTGAATATTCTTTTAAAGATACGATCAAAACTTACAACAAAATTAAGAAGCCAGAATACAGAATTGTTTATATGTGGAGGGTGTGAAATAAAGAGGCAGTTTGGGGAAGGGGTTTATTTAGATATAGGGATTTCAGCCACATTCTTTCTACTACTCAAGTGCTCATCACTGAATCCATTCAAGAAAAGACCCTGGTGCTTGATAATTACTACAGCTTGTCTAGCAGAAATTAGAAAGCTTTTAACAAAGAGAGTAACTGAAATGCTTTGCAGTCAGGAAGAGTATCATACCAGGTTCATTCTCCAGGCATCCTTTACTTTATAAGATAGATGCAACCCAACCAAATGACTTAAATCCCAGTGATTTTTGCACTGGTTCTTTTTAGAAATCCAATCTCAACATGCCAATCCAGAGGACTTAATAGGTTAGGTGTTCAAGTAGCCCCCAGCTTCTAGAGTATCTGGTAACATGACAGTAGCAGCCCTTGGGAATTAGCAGGGTTTCAGCGAACAGTACTAAACTGGGAATTCAGAAAATTGAGTTCTGCACTGATTTTGCCACCACCTAGTTTTGTGACCTTGAGTACTTTTATTTCTTTGAGTTCAGCAATCCTCACTTTTGAAATGAGACTATCTGCATTTAAGGTTTCAATGCCTGTCATAGCGCTAAAATTCCACATGCCCCACGGTTCACATACAACTCCATGATGTGTTCTTAAATTAAAAGATTCTGGGATAAAGTCAATTTTTAAAAAACTGTGTTAAACAAAGTTGAACAGATTTCTTTTCTGTGTAGATGCTTCGGTGTCTTCAATATACAAATGGAAACAGCCACAGTGACTCAAGGCAATTTTGTTTTTTGTTTTTGGTGTTACTTTTCAGATTTCTCACCCTCCCCTGATAACTTTTCTCTAAGCCCTTCCACTCTCACTTTGTTGGACCATAGGGGTTTTCTGCTTCATGCTGGAAGAATCAGATTTTTGCTGTTGGAGTTTGGAAACTGAGAATCTGTATTTTTTCAAGAATGGTGCTGATAAACAAACACTGGGAATAATGGCTACTTACACAGCAGAGCAGAAGATTCAGGCCACTTTCATCTAAAGGCAAAGAAGTTTGGTGTGCATAAAGAAAAGCAGACCTGAGATGTTGTTCCTATCCAGAGAGATGAAGAGACTGTTCTACCTAAGGGTCTCCTTCAGATATGGATCTGGACCTCTGCAAGACCCTGTACTCTTTGCTGAACTTAGATTCTTTACCAACTTTCTACTATACCCATAATCTCTTAACCAGGGCTATCCAAAATTTTGTTTTTCTTGGAACCACTACACAGATTTAAATACAGGTGGTGCAACTAAAGTTTCCTCTCTTTTCATGAGTTACCAGAAGGATTAATGTTCTACAGAACACACTTTTGGAAGCACAAGTATACTTTATAAGATTATCTGAAATAATTGATGATGACACTACTACTACTACTACTACTACTACTAAAAGTTAATATAAGTAAATCCAGAGATCATCATGTCAAAGACATGGTGAGGATGGAAAATCACTGCTCTGAGTAACAACAAAGACATTGCTTTTCTTTCCTTTTTGCGTAGGTATTTATGTTACCAAATTTTTAAAAAAGTGATTATACTTGAATGTCAGGTGTGAAGCTAGACTCTTCATGAACATTATTTAGCTCAAATAATAAAATGACTCAGAAAGGCAGATTTCACTTCCCTATTTCAAAAATGAGAAAAAAGCATTCATTTATATGATTTGTTTAAAGTCTACAGCCACTAATTGAGGTGGATTCCTACCTTAGGCCACTCTGATCCCACAGTTTTTGCAGGTTTATTAACCTATGACTCAATTATTTGCCGTGATATATAATCATGACTTCCTGTCTGCTATCCTTCCTTTCTACCTTATGCTCTTTCCCAATTCATTTCTTCTAATTTCCTTTTTCTTCCCTCCATCTCTCCCCTTCCTTTGATGCATTCTTTGTCCTTAACCCACTCTTCCTTGCTTGGTTAGAACTGACTATTTTACAGGCTGTCCCAGATGTCACTAAATGTTATTGCCTCTGTTTTTGCCAAGTGCATCTTTTTTGGTCTCTCTCTGCCCTCATTCAGTCCCTGATGTGACTTTGTATTCTTTGCCATCTCTGCCCAACCTCTGAGAATGCCTCTAAAAACCTACATTTGTCCCAACACTTTCCTAAGAAATACACATTTCCCATAAGAACCCCATTTAATTTTTATCACCAGCACCACTAAAATAACTGCTCTCAATACATTCATCCAAGACTTTCACAGCCAGTGAGCAACTTCTCTTCCTTTGCTTCCTTTTTGCTTTTTTAAACCTGTCAGGAAAAGGTGTTCAGAAATATTTCATTTTGTTGTTACTCAGAGCAGTGATTTTCCATCCTCACCATTTCAGGGATGGTGAGTCAGTGCTGAGAAATGACTTGTTATTTCTTCAGCTTTGTTCATACTGGAAAATGCAGTTTTGTGTCTGTCTCTGTTCTCCACTGAAACATTTCTGGTGTTTGATGCAGATGCCAAGATTGTGCTTTACCTGTATCCCCAATCCTTCAGCTCAGTTGTTTTTAACATTCCCTAAAAACTTTCAATCATTGAAGAAAAGTGCACTCTCAAAAACTTATATTAAACTATCAAGAATATGGCAAATTATTCAGAGCAGGACTGCCACAGGACTAAACTTCTGAACCTATGAGGTGTCTCCTAACTGGTACTATGGTATCAGTTCTAAGGTATCTCTTGGAGAGGTTACTGTCTGCTGACAGTATCTAAAAGACTCAGAACAAATAATGTTCTGGCCCAGTTAATCTTAGTTTATATTTATGTAATAAATATTTTTGAAGAATATTAATTCCTTTTATGCAAAAAGCAAAAGACAGCCAAGAGCAAGGAGAAAAGAAAAAAAGGATGAAAAAGAAGGAAGAGAAGAAGAATAAAGAAGATGAATCTATAGTCAGATAAATTTTGAAAACCCATTAAGTGAAATTAAACACATTTCTGCATGTTGCAGCCCTTTCGTAGAGTAAGACTATTCTTTGAGAATATTCTGGAGAAAATTCTTTAAATTTTACAAACTTTTTAAACGCCAAAGCTTTGTTTTTCATAGATGACCATATTAGAATTTTATAAAATACTTTTGCAAACAATGCGCTCTTATTCTTTTAGAGATCTATAAAATCACTAGTTATTCATATTTAATTAATTTATTCATATATTTACTTATTCATTCATGCACTTATTTATATAGTCTTTCAAAATTTTGCCTAGCTTTCACTCTGATCTAGGTACCAAAATTATAAAGATTAATGAGTAGGATTTAGTTCTTAAGGAATACACTGTCTGATTTAGAAAATAGATATTTGATGGGTATATTATAAAATAAGATAATAGGAGCAATAATATTGAAACAAAAAAACTGTGAGAGTACACAACAGGAAGAATCAAATTTCCCCTTTAATTTAAAATGTATTAGTCTCTCATTCATAAAATGGGAACGACTTTGCTAAAAAGTTGCATGATTAGCCTAATCTGGTTATATGTGTTTTGCCAATTTGGCAGCAAGGAGACCATCAATAGCACCAATGAAATTGATAGCCTCAAATAATCAAGAAATAAATACTGAGAAGCAACTAGAGAGAATCAACTAGAGAGTTCACAAGGGGTACCCAATTAGAGGAACAAGATGACAAACATACATGAGATGGTCTTGACTATATGTTTGGGAGCATGGGAAGAGCTCTTCAAGTGTTTATGGTTAATTAAACTGCATTGCACATGTTAGGTCTGCCATGGAGAGAAACAGAAACACCCCACAACACTGCTAAACTTGCAAAGCTGTGGAATTCTGGTCCATCCAAGTTGTTTAGACTATAAAAACAGCCAAAACCTCAGAGCAGAGTCAGTTCACATTGCCACTTTTAGTATATTTTCCATTTCCCACTGTCCGCACATTTTTCCTCTAGTCTATGGTTGCTTTAATTCCAAAACCCCACTTCTCACAGTGTATACATCCTATAAACTGACTGCCTTTTTTTGAGTCCCAATTCATGTCTGCAAACATGACGTTGGCACCTAGAAAATAAAGTCAACAGATCATAGCTCAGCATGATGCGTTACTGGATTCAAAAAAGCTTGGACTACAACTGCACTCCTCACAAGGCAAGGCTTTAACATGTTGCATTATGGTACTCTTTTAGAAATCTGGAGTATGAAGCGTGCTATATAAAACTAGATTCTCTTCTCTTGTAAAATCACTTTTATAACATCTTTATGTCTCAGAGGGAAGTAGGAGTTGAATCAAGCCCCAAAATAATTCTGCCAATTGTCATGAGAAAGGCAATACACATTTATTATATTTAATATATAATTAACATAATTGGGGTACAGTCAATGTTCAGAGAAATTTTTTGTATGTATTTTTTCTTTATAACTTTTTAAAAAACGTGATCAGAGAATTGAATGAGCAAAAACGGAAAAATGAAAAAGAAAACTTTGGCTTTAGCAGCAGTTGTACCTTTTAAGTGTTTGTTCTGAATCTCATTAGCTAAAATTCACTCTCTAGAAGGTGGCTAACTGTGAATGTAGGAAATTATTAAGCTTGTCATTGGACTTCACTGATAGGTGAAGGGTACAGTCTGAAATCTGCTTCAGAAATCACAATTAAATGGGTAGGATTGCATAAGTATTTGCTTGTTGACAAAATTTTTTTCACATATTTTCACATATCTTTGGGAGGCTAATTGTACATATAAGGAAACTGAGGATCAGAAATTACAAATATATTTTTCAAGGTCATGCACATGGTGCTTTTAGAAAGCAGAATAAATAATTCATGTCTTTCAATATCTTCAATTGCTTGAACTTTTTCTACTGTGCCACATGACTTCATTCATTCATCCAAGAATTGTGTACTGTTCCTACTAAGTGCTAGTTTTTAAAAGTACGGTTTTGAAAAATATAGATACGCTTCCAATGATCTTGGAATTTGAAGTCTGGTTTTACAGATGAGGAAACTAAAACTTAGAATAACAGAGTGCTTTTTTTAAAATCATAAAACTAATTTGTGCTAGAGCTGGTAATAGACTTCAGGACTTTGATAATAAAAAAGAAAATAAAAACATTGCGTACAAATCAAAATTGCATAAATGAAATCCCATTTCCCACCAACTTTCATTACAATGGTAGAAATGCTTTATTTCACTCCAGATTGATTTCCAATGAGCAGAGGCCTTGAATACTTTTCACTGTTTCTTGTTTTGAACAGTCTCTCTTCACAGCCAGACTCCTCTTTCTAGTAGATGATCTTTAAACAAACTTATCTGTTAAAAGGAAATCAATGTTGGAAACACACACACACATATAATTGAATGAAAATTTTCTAGCATGTCACGTTCTACTATATTTTTATCAATTTGCATGTGCAGATGGAGAAAGTGTGAGATGCTTTCTTATATTTGGATTCATCTGAAGTGCAGTTTTCTTGCACTTTTTTGTTTGTTTTTTGAGTGAGAGTCTCACTCTGTCGCCCAGGCTGGAGTGCAGTGGCACATTCATGGCCACTGCAGTGTTCATCTGCTAGAGTCACGCTATGCTTTCACCTCAGCCTTCCGAGTATCTGGAACTACTGGTGTGAGCCACCACACCCAGTTAACTTTTCTTGATTTATTGAAGAGACGAGTGTGCACCAAATTGCCCAGGCTGGTCTGGAACCCTGGAACTCAAACAATCCTCTCGCCTCTATCTCCTCAAGTGCTGGGATTGCAGGCATGAGTCACCACATCTGACCATTTTTCCTGCCCTTTAAAAAATACTCTTCTGGAAATTAATGTCTATAGATATAAAGGAAACAACAGTACATATACTATTGTACCAGTGGATCCTCTACCTTAGCAATATTGCCAAGGAAAAAATAAAACGTAGAATAAAAAAGCAGGAAGAGATTTTAATCATTCTGTGTAGTGGTTTTTAATTTTTAGAGATCAAAACATTTTTAAGAATTTGAGCCAGGCTCGGTGGCTCAGCCTGTAATCCCACGCTTGGGAGGCTGAGGTTAGTAGATTGCCTGAGCCCGCGGGTTCGAGATCCGCCTGGGCAACTTGGCGAGACCTGACCTCTACAGTAAATAAAAAAAAAATTAGCCGGGCATGGTAGCACATGCCTGTAGTTCCAGCTACTTGGAAGGCTGAGGTGGAAGGATCGCTGGAGCCCAGCAGGTCGAGGCTGTGGTGGCCCGGAGCAGCCACTGCACTCCAGTCTGGGCAACTGAGTGAGACTCCAACTCAAAAAAAAAAAAAGAATTTGATTATATTTCAATAAAATGTGGATTTGATTTGTTTAAAACGTTTAATAAAAACAGCACTCTTTCCAGAAAAACCAAACACATACAGGCTCAAAAATATTGTATACAATATCAGAGAGTCAATGGCTCTCTAAAAAAAAAAATACATAACCCTTGAGGATTCCATGAAGCTCCTGTGTAAAAACAGTCCCCATTGCCCTGTGAGAGCTCTGCTTATTGAGTTTGATACTGTGTCGGAAGCACCCAAACTGTGTAGCCTCATCACAGTGTTCCCTAAGCTTGAGTGACCCAATCAGCATTACATTGAAAGAGAGTGTGTGTATTATTTTATCCAGTACTTTCTCATTCGTCTTCTAAACAAAAAAATTCTCCACTAATGAAGTCTTGCATAGAAAATTAACATATAAACTCATAAAAGTGGCCGGATGCAGTGACTTACATATGTAATCCTAGAACTTTGGGAGGTCAAGGAGGACGGATTCCTTGAGCTCAGGAGTTCGAGACCAGCCTGCGCAACGGAGTAAAATCTCAACTCTACAAAAAAATTTTAAAAATTAGCCCGTCATGGTGGCATGTGCTGCAGTCCCAGTTCTCAGGATGCTGAGGTGGAAGGATGGTCTGAGTCCAGGAAGTAGAGGTTGTCATGAACTGTGATCATCCTGATCATGCAACTGCACTCCAGTCTGTGTGAAAGAGTGACACCCTTAACTCAATAAACAAACTAAACTGAAATAAAATAATAAAATAAAAATTGATAAAAGTAGAACTGTTCTGGATGAAACTGGAGTGGGGCTAAGCCCAGAATCTTGTTCATGTCCATTTGCCCCAATTCATAAAACCTCTGTGGAGCCCCTGGGGTATTCCTCAGTATGTAAATGAAGAAGCAGAGGGACTACTAAATTAGTCAAAGTCAAGTAGCAAATAAATTGCAGAGCTGAGATTTAATTCTAGGCAGCCTTAAGCCTGAAAAATGCCTCTTATTGACTATGCTGTAATCAAGTCTGAAAAGATTAAAAACTTAAATTGAAAATAGTTAGCAAAAGCAATGGTCTAAGCAGACTTCATCAAAATACAAATGAAGAAACAATACATGTTTTGTGATGTGACATAAATAAGATCTTTCAGTGTGTTTTGTGTTACATAGTCACAGAAGAAGATGAGCATTTGATTTAACAAATTTACATTTAGCAACTTGGTATTCTGTTCCAGACATTTCTAAGTGCTATAAACATAGTGATTACTTTTTATTTTTAAGGGTTTTGTGATCTAGAAGTGAAAGCAGAGAAAAGGTAGCTGCAATGAACATGATCTGGTACTTAATGGCATATGTTTATCTCACATTCCAAATCATTGGTCAATCCTGTTGGCTATACCTTCAAAATCTGACCATTTCTCCCTATCTCTACTGTTGTCACTCTGGTCCAAAGTACCATTATCTCTCACCTTGATTAGAAAGGTAACCCTTTAGCTGGTCTTCTTGCTTTTATCCTTTCTGACCTATAGCCCTTGTCCAACACAGTACCTAGAAGAATTATTTTAAGAGAGATCATATTTATTTGCTCAAACTCTCCAAAAGCATCTGACTTCAGTCAGAATAGGAAGAGCTTACAATCACAATAGCATCCTTTAGAGTCTGGTCACTGCTACATCCTCTATCTCAAACCTACTACTTCCACACAACCACAGAGAAGTCTTGACTACTGTTTTTCAAACAGACCAACTCATTCCACTTCCAAACTTGCCATTGCTCATTATTCTGCCTGATGTTTTCTTTCCCATATTTCTATGAAGCTCAATTCCTTGCTTCAGTTAAGTCTCCATTGATATGCTACTTTCCTATAACACAAACTTCATGGGCCTCCAGATCCAGATTTGGTAATTACAACTCCCAACCTAATCCATTTCTTCATTCTGTTTTATCTTTCCTAATTACACCTATCACTAAATGTCATCTCCTTAAATCTATATTTCTTTATTATCTTTCTCCTTAAGTACTGGGACTTTAATTTGTTTATAGCTGTATTCTCAGTGTAACACCCAATGCATATATAACACTTAATGTATAATTGATGAACAAGTAAATTAATTATGAACAAATAGGTTAACGAGCCAAAGTAGACATTAAGTTTTGTGATATCCTTGCAATTTCATAATGCACACATGCATGAGCAAACAAGCATTTCCAAGAGTAAAGTTTTTGAAGCTTGATAACTCCTTTAAAAACATATTAGTTGCTCTAAAATTCAGCTACTGCCAAAAATTTTCTTGTGTCAGAGGAGTATTCTTTTGAACAAGTTAGATACTGATTCACCCTTGCTCTTTTGTTGTAAAAAAGCATCAATCGTATATTCAGTATGGCCGATACAGGACTTGCTCCTATCTATTCACTAAAATGATATTATCTTTAAGGTTCTAAACACTGGATTAAACTTCTATCCTTGTATGTTAACATCTGCAAAATCTGTAAAACTTCTTTGAACACCAGCTTTTTAAAGAATACTTCCTACAAAGAATAATGGTGAGTATTTAAAATAAAAGTACTTGAAATACTGTAAATAGCTTTACTGCCCTCCATAAGAAATCACACTTTTCTGCTTCTAGAGGCAAGAGTATGTAGAATGTTGTTATTCTGTGTCAGTACTGATTGTTGATGGCTTTGACAACTGGATTTCTACTTTCCCTCTGGGGAGCTTCTTCAAAGTCTAATTGACCTCATTGTCAGGACATGTTTTCTGATACTTGCACAACATTTCTATTTCTATGTTCCGTCCTCTAATTTCTATTTAATTCTCCATGGGGCAACATTAACAATTCCCCCCTTCTGTGTATACGTTCTTGTAATATTTATGCTGTTAATATGTCCCTCCGTAGTTATGCTCTACTATGCACACCGTACTTGGTTCTTTTAATCTTTTCTCATAAATCAATCACTCCAGTCATTTTATCATACTCCCTGATGTTCTTTGAATCCTTTCCAATTCTTTGACAGCTCTCTGGTGTTGAGATGCCCAGAACTGTTTACAGTATTCTAGGTGCTCTCTTATCAGTCCCACACTGAGCAGCTTCCTCCCCTTGATGGTTTTTGACAGCCTGCCTCACTGCCTGCAGTTCAAGGATGCTGTTTGGAGCCTCCAATCACCATTCAAACTTTTAATATATTTCCCTACCACTTATCACAAACATCCTTCCGTGTTCATTACCATTCCAAGCAACCATTATATGATGGCAACTTTTCACAAATGGCAGGTGATGATTGTGAACCTTGACCTATCTGAAGTGCGTGTCAGTCACTGTTAAGAGGTGTGTAGACTTCTGGAAGCGTTTGATTACAGCATAGGCATTAGGAGTCCTTGCTTTGGCTTAAGACGGTCTGGAATTGACTCTGTTCTGAAATGTTTTTGCTGTCTGACCTTGACAGATTTACAGTGCTTCGTTTTTTCTTTTGTAAAATGAGAAAGAGCACCCATAAGATTGCTCTGAGAAACAATTAACATAATTCATTTAAGTGCTTAGAATACTTACTTGGCACATTGGAAACACTCAATAAACAAATGTTAGCTACCTCACTTAAATTTAATGTAGGTTAATTTACATAACATGCACATATTTTGGTGTACAGTTTCTCAAGTTTGGAGAATGTACGCTCCATGTAACCAATGTACAAATCAAGATATTTTCATATCTCAGAGAGTTGTCTCATGCTCCTTTTTAGTAGATCCACCCCTCCCCCTAGGTAATCGCTTAACTAATTTTTTTTTTAGCATAGCCTAGTTTTGCCAGTTCTAGAAATTTACTTCAATGGAATCATGTGCTATTTTTTAATATTTGTCTTCTTTAATCAACATAGTGTTTTTGTAATTTATCTATATTATTACATGTTTCAAAAGTTTGTTTATATTTCTAAGTAATATTCTATTTTATGAATAGTTCACAGTTCAATCCCCTGTTGGTAGAGTTTGGATTGTTTCCAGTTTTCCACTATTTTGAATAATGCTTATATAAACATTGTTATTCAATGTACTTTTGTAGATACATGTTTTTATATAATCACATTGGAGTAGAACTGCTGGATTAGAGGGTAGATGCAAATTTACCTTTATTAGAAATCTCTAAGCTGTTTTTCAAACTGGTCACCCCATTTCATAGTTCTAATAACATGTGAAACTTCCAATAGTTGCACATCCTCATTAGCATTTGGTGTTGTGAGACTTTTTTTTTTTTGAGTGGAGTCTCACTCTGTTGCCCAGGCTGGAGTGCAGTGGTACTCTCATGGCCGCCCCAGCATTGACCTGCTGGCCTCTGGCGATCCTTCCACCTCAGCCTTCCGAGTAGCAGGAACTACAGACACTCACTACCACACCCGGATAATTTTTTTATTTATTGTAGAGATGAGGTCTCACCATGTTGCCCAGATTGGTCTTGAACCTGTGGGCTCAGGCGATCCACTTGCCTCAGTCTCCCAAAGTGTTGGGATTACAGTCTTGAACCACTGCGCCCAGCCTGTGACACTTTTTAATATAGGCAATTCTATTGAATAGAATGTATAATTGCTCATTTGCTTTTAATTTTGTGATGATAAAGTGGTAGAACTTTAATTTGTTGATGGGCTATTTCTGTATCATCTTTTGATGTCTGATCAGGTAATGGTCCCGTTAAAAATTAGATTATCTTCTTATTTTTATTTCACAGGTGTGCATCATGTTTTCTGAATATAATCCTTTGCTATCTTGTTTTTTTAAATATTTTTTATTTTGAAATTGTGGAGTACAGTTAAGGGTTAGGTATACAAATACGCATCGTTCAGGCACTCTTGTTGATAAGGGGTGTCCCCCCGTCCCCAGACAGATATTGACTACCATTAATCCCACCACCCTTGCCCCCTCCCTGTCTCCCCCCCATAGATTCCCACCACTGTAGATCCTTTTCTTATAGTATTACGATAGATGTTCAAGATCCACTTATGAGTGAGAACATGTGATACTCAGATCTTTGATGCTGTGAAAGATCACTCAGTATTATAGACTCTAGTTCCATCCAGGTTGCTGTGAAATTCCTGATTTTGTTCTTTTTTATGGCTGCGTAGTATTCCATCGTGTATATATACCACATTTTTTTTAATCCAGTTCTCTTTTGATGAACAGCATGGTTGGTTCCATGTTCTTACTATTGTGAACAATGCTGCAATAAACATATGTGAGCAGGTATATTTTTAATAGTGATTTGAGTTCTTCAGGGTATATTCCCTGTAGGGAGATTGCGGGGTCATATGGAAGGTCGATATTTAGAGCTTTTAGGAATCGCCACACTGCTTTCCACAGAGGTTGCACTAGTTTACACTCCCACCAACAGTGTAGAAGTGTTCCCTTTTCACCACATCCTCTCCAGCATCTGTTATTTTTTGAGTTATTGATAA
>CAUYQG010039381.1:0-12532 GCA_963574415.1 Tarsius wallacei | reverse complement strand
TACAATAAATCAAAAAATTAGCCGGGTGTGGTAGCGCGCGCCTGTAGTTCCAGCTACTTGGAAGGCTGAGGTGGAAGGATCGCCTGAGCCCAGCAGGTCGAGGCTGCGGTGGCCGGGAGCGGCCACTGCACTCCAGTCTGGGCGACAGAGTGAGACTCCAACTCAAAAAAAAAAAGAATATAGGTGTGCTTATGAGAGGATAAACTGAAGATGAGGAGGAACTAGAACCTCTCCTCTCCCTACCCAGCTCAGGGACTAGGCCACAGGGTGTGGAGGAGACAGAATCTCTCAGAGACTTCAGAGAGAAGTAGAAGAGAAGGTTCTAGTATCCAATCAGAAGGGGGGAAGAATAATAAGGCAGAAAGAAGGGGGTGAGAAAATAAGAGAGAGGCCTTGGGCGGTTCTGAGAAGCAGGCAGAAACCAGGGCTTGCTCTAGAGCGGATTTAAAACAAAACACATGTATGGTTTCTAGAGGCAGAATGAAGAGGAGGAAGAGACGGGAACGAGCTTAAAGGGGCCTGCCCTCTTTGCAGGCATCGGCTTTCACCTGGCGCCAGAGTCGAGGCGGCGGCGGCTGGCGGCGCCGCCTGGCCCGCGCCCTGGCCCCGGGCCTGGGCCTCGGGTTCAGCGCGGCGGGCGGGCAGACACCGCGCTCGCGGGCCGGAGGGCGGGGGCCGCGGCGGGCAGACTACAACTCCCAGCATGCACCGCGGCGGGCGGGCCGCTGCACCTGCTCAGTGGGGCCGCCCCGGGCGCCTGGGTATTGATTATTCCATTGTGTGGGACGCCTCGACTCCAGCCAGTGAATGAGGCGGAGGAGTGAGGGCGAGGAGGAGGAGGAGGAGGAGGAGGAGGGCGAGGAGGAGGAGGAGGAGGCAGGGAGCGAGCGAGTGCCCAGGGTGAATCAATGGAAACCCCCTCACGAAGCCGGGAAAACACTTCAGCCGCAGCCAAATAGCATTGATTATTTTCCTTCACTTCCCTCACCGCCGTGAATTTATTTATTTATTTTTTCCATCTCCGTCCCCGACGCCCCGGAGCGAGCGCTGGAGGGAGGGAGGAGGAGGGGAAAAAAAAGGAATCAACACATCGGAGAAGTCCCTTCCAAGAGCCGCCCCCTCCCCTCCCCGCCTCGCGCTGCTCGGCGGCCGCGGTTCGACTCCCGTCCCTGCTTCCAGCTGAGGTGTAAGTGCATCGATTTCCGATGCTGCTGGGTTGGTTTTTTTTCTCCTCTCCCTCTCTCTCTTCTTCCCTTCCTTGCTCTTTGGAAGCTCGAGACGGAGGGGAGAGGAGGCGCTCGGAGACTGCCGCTGGAGGGGACGGAGAGGGACGGGAAGGGGCTGGGGGAGGGGACACGGACGGACAGACAGACCGAGAGCCCAGGGAGAAGGGGGGTAAGGGTGTGGGAGGAAGAGGGCGTACGAACGGGGATGGGGGGGAAGAGAGGGATGCAGGGGTGAGGGAGAGACCGGGAAGGAAAAGGCAGGGGCCCGCCGGACAGACGGAGGGTAACGAAAGCCTAGACGGACCGCGCCGAGCTGTGCGGGGAGCGGGCGTCCCGGAGGGAAGGGGAGGCCCGGTGAGTGTGAGGGCTCGGAGCTGTCACCTGGAGCGACTTGGGGCTCGGCGGCCCCCCGCCGGCTGCGGGATGGGGGAAGAACCGCGACCGCGGGCTGATGGATGGGCTAGCGCGCTGGGGCGTGGGGTGGGAGGGGACGTGGATACCCTCAATCTTCGTTCGTTTTTGCCTGAAGTTTTTTTTTTTTTTTTTTGGAAAGGTGCGAGTAGGTGAGGGGAGGCACAGTCCCATTCAAGGTGATGCGTGTCTGCCCTGCCGACCCCCCCCCCCTTTAAGTAGTCCTATCATTTTCGAGAACTGGACCATGCTTCTGGCTGCTCCTGTAGCCCCTCTGATCTGTCCATGTGTCCCTGCCTCTTGGTTTTGCCATTTTTCATCCTGTCTCCCCACCCCATCCATCTCCAGGTCTGTGTGTCACTGTCTCCACTTGTGACCCTTTCCATCCGAGTGATTCTCTCCTTGTGTGTCCCTGTCACTATGTGTCACGCCTTGGCTGCCCGACTATTCTGCTGGTCTAGGATTTCATGCCCTCTCCTTCAGGGCCCATCCAGATATCGCTGGCCTTCCCAGGCTACTTAGGAATTTACTTATCAGTCATGATTGTGGTGGTCAGTTGGGGTCCTGGAAGAGAAGCCTGGAGCAAATGTGTCTACCCCCAAAGGCGCTGGTGTCCTTTCAGCATGGCCAAGACAGCCTCCTCTTCCACCTTCATTAGGGAAGCTTTGGAACTTCCTAGTATTGTTGACTGTCCCCTTTGCCATGTGCCTGTCTCCCTCATCAGGACCTCACCCTCTGCTCTCTTGTGTATCATCTGTTTTTCCACAAGCTTCCCATCACAAAACCTCTTCCCTGCTGACTTAATTTTCCTCCCTTCCCCCACTTCACCACTGTGTATTTTTTCATTTCCCCATTTTGTTTCACCTCTTTTTTCCCCCATCTTTGTCTCCCAGGATCTCTCTTGCTTATTCTCCATCTTTGTTTCCAAAATCTGCCCTCTTCCTACCTTTTCTCATGGGTCACCCTAAGTTTCTTTGATCCCTTATCCTCTTACACAGCCTTTAACCCCAGCAGCATGAGGTACCAGCAAGCAAGGGGCTGGCTGAGCAGGGAAGTAGGGCTTGTGAAGGCACATAAACAGGCCAAGAAATCAATTTAATGGGCTTCCAGGGGCATATAACCCCTTCATCAATCTGTGCCATTATGTCAGTTAACTGTCAAGTTTAATTTTGTAAGGGGACATTCTCTAGGACTATAAGCTCCACCCTGCCTGGTTGCCCCTCATCCTTCAGTTCATTCTAGATATCAGTTGTTTTTTCTTCACTTTTCTTCATCTTCTTCCTGGGCCCCTGCCATGGTATTTGGATTCAACACCATTCTTTACGAGGCAGATTTTATTAGTGTGACAGAAGCTATCTTATGCAAGGGGCCAGGTTCATTCAGCCTAAAGAAAGGTAACGATGGATAAAGGATCTGGAGAGTTTACCTTGGTTTTTAGCCCGTCATTGTTTTTCCAGACCTCAGGAGCTTAGAAAGGTAAAAGGAGGAGGTAGATATGGGCAGAAGATGGAAGATTTCAGAGGCGAACAGAATTACAGAAAGGAAGGGGAGGCCGATGCAATAAACACATGGGGTAGAGAAATGTATGATGTGAGGGACGTGCAAGGGAAGGGAGGAAAATCTATGCAGAATGGGGGGCAGGGGAGGAACCATGGAGTGATTAATGAGAAATTGGGAGAATGAAATAAAACATGAGTTAATAGCTATACAGAAGGAAGCAGGAAGAGAAATGACAGAATATTCCTAGAGAGGAGGTCCACAGAAAAAGCAATATGAAGTGAATACAATGGTAATGTGGGGGAAGGGAGGAATTGACGAATAAGATGTGGTGGAAAATGAGTATGGTACAAAGAAGGCAAGTGGATGGCAAATGGAGGAGTGCTGAGGCAGATCAGAGCTGCACAGAGCTTGGTGGGGGGAAAAGAGGAGAGGATGAGGTATCAAAGGAAACAAATGCCTCTGGTGTGAGGAGGACACAGCTTGACTGATGCAAAGAGAGCACGGTGGGAAGGGGGGGCACGATTTGTGTAGAAAAAAAAACATAGCAGAAATATTGGGTGAAGCCCCAAAAGAGAGAAATGTGAGAGAAAGAGAGAGACAGAGTCAGAGACGGAGAGACAGAACAGAGCTATCTGGGGAAGAGAGAGGGAGAGAGAACCTCACAAGCATTCATTCCAATGGCCTAATCAGTTACTACCCCAGCAAAGGCCTTTGTATTTCATCCCCAAGCCAGAAAGCCAGCAAAGAGATGAAAAAGTAGAATTCCCATTTACTTCAGCTGACAGGAACTTGAATCTTCCTAGCCCCCTGAGAACCAAAGACCTCAAGCCTCTGATGTCATAAATTGCTGGTGTTGCCTTGGCAACCTGACAGGGTTCCTCCCTCCATGATGTCAGAGGCAGCTGGTGTTACCTTGAGACCCATACAGGAACAAATTGCTGCTTTGCTGGGGTGCTGTACCATGTACAGGGCTGGGGCTTGACTTAAATCTGTAGGATTTCTGGCTCTGCCAGCTTGACCTTGCCTCCCTGGAGCTGATCTCGGCTCAGAACAACAGTTGTCACAAACGGCTTGTTTGTGAGTGCCAGGATCAAGAGGAAGGGACCTTGGTAGATGGGGCATTGAGGCTGGGAAGGTAGGATGGAAAGGCAGGTCAAGATGGAAGGGGAGACCTGGAAATGACAGTTACAGAACGTGAAACAAGAAGGGCTTTGTGAGCAGGGAGGAGAGTTGTTGAAAATGTGAGATGAACAGCTGGAAATGCAGAAGAGAGGGGATCAGAGCTGTATGAGTATAAATTGATGCAGGGACAGACAAAAGGGGAAGGGCTCTGAAATGCCAGTGGAATTTGGCTGTGGAGGAAGCTGGGGTGTCCCTTAGTCTGAGAATAAGCTGTCTGGTGAAAGACCCAACTAAGGAAGGGCTGTGTCTGCTTAGTCTCCGATTGTTTTCCAGCACATAGCAGTGTCCGTGACACCAAAGAGACTTAATACATAACTGTTGATCAAATGTTGAATTAATAGGGAGAGGCTAGAGAAAAGAGTGGCCCACCTAACTCCTCCCCACCTCCACTACCTAAGTATGCATAAATGGGCGAGTTGGGAAATCAGAAACTGGAGGGAATGACTGAAGGGGAGTTAACCAGTGATAGATCTGAGGCAGAGAAAGACTGAGTTAGGGGCACATTTGGAGACAGCCAGAGAAACTCTCAGGACTGATGTGGGGTGTCTTTGTATAAATAACTGGAAGAAAACATGAAGGAACATTCCTAGGAGCCCCAAGAGGAAGATGCGGAGGAGGGCAGACAAAGGAGGCAGTTTCCAGAAAAGGTTGAGAGTTGTTTCCAGAGTTGGCAAATGGAATTTGGCTGTAGCATCCCCACCCCATTCCCAACCATGAAACTATGATCAAGTCAGTCATACCCACATTTACATAGTGGCCACAAATAAAGAGTTCATAAATCAATACCAGACCCATTCTTTTTTTTTTTTTGAGTTGGAGTCTCACTGTCACCCAGACTGGAGTGCAGTGGCCGCTCCCGGCCACCTCAGCCTCGACCTGCTGGGCTCTGGCCATCCTTCCGCCTCAGCCTTCCAAGTAGCCGGAACTACAGGCGTGCGCTACCACGCCTGGCTAATTTTTTATTTATTGTAGAGACGAGGTCTTGCCAAGTTGCCCTGGCGGATCTCAAACCTGTGGGTTCAGGCAATCCATTCATCTCCGCCTCCCAAAGTGCTGGTATTACATACTGAGCCACCAAGCCAGGCAAATACCAGACCCATTCTAAACACCTGTCCCAGCTCAGGTAATTACAAAGAAGTCAGCATTGGCCATGTGGGCCAAAAGGCAGAGGTTATTGCTGTCCAGACCTTGATGTAAAGAACCCTGTGAGGGATGGCCTTGACATCTGACTGCCCATTGTTTAAAGAGTTCAGAGGTATCCCGAAGAGGGGAAGGCAAGAGATGTAGAGCTCACGACAACTCTCAGTGAATTCTGCAGAAAGAGAGAAGTCGAAATACAGAGAAGCCATAGGGGAGAGAGAGATGCATCTAGTTGAGGATTATATCCTGTTTCTGCAGTGGAGCCAAAAGGACCCTGAATGGGTTGAAAAATCTAGGAAAGAAGATGAGGAAGAGAGAGAGCTGGGAGCCCTGGGGGAGAGTCTAGCTATAATAAGAAAGGCCAGGGCAGCTGGAGAAGGGGCTGCCAGGCGGTGGCCCAAAGGGAGGACAGTGGTGGCTGTCAGCCGCCGCCACGGAGTTGGGCAGCTCATATTTTGCAGCAAGCGACAGGCTGTCGACACGGCGGTCCTTTACCTCACCGTTAGAAACTCATTTCATTGATTTTTCCATCTTTCTTCTCAGGCTCCTCACACTAAGCTCAGTCATCCCACCACCCACTTTCCCAGAGCCCCTTGCCTCTCTGGGGACAGTCCCAGAGAACCGGTTGCCCATCCCTCCTCCTCCCTAGGCTGGTGAGGAAGGGGTGAAAGATTTAGAGGTAACTTCCAGGACCCTAAGGTAATCCGCTGGCTTTTAGTAGCTCCCTCATGTAGTACCAGTCCAGAAACCAGGATCCCCATGTTGGGTTGTTCAGGGTGTCCAGTTAAGGGGTGACAAGGCTGAGACCCACCTGCACTCCTGCCATCAAGCTGTTCTATGGTGAGGGGGCTGTATACACCTGGAGGAAGAGATCTTTTTCTCATTCCTACCCAGACAGCTTAGTACCCCTCAACAACATTTTTTTCCCCAGAAGTCAAATGATAGAATAGGATCCTCTTCTGCGATTGGCAGAAATACTGGATTACAACAATGCTAAAGCTTAGGCCTTGGAATTAATTGCCAGCAGGGCCATCTACTGGAATGTCACATGAATAGGGGTCTGTGCAGTTAGGAAGGCGTGATGGGCCCAGGGTGTGCAAGACTACTCTGCAGAGAGAAGAGGGTATATGCATGCAGGGTCTGGTCCTGTGGAGCTGTTGATGTGCAAAGTCAGTGGGGCAGGACGGGTGTAGGCCAGGAATTTTTGCTTCATGTGTGCACATCTCCCTAGTGCCTCCTCCAGTCACAGCTAACTACCCTGGGCCTCTCCCTGTGGGGCTGGGCTTGGGCTAGAGGTCAAGAGTCAATTGCCAGTCATTGGCTTCTCAGTGAAGGAGGGTAGAGGGTAGATCAGGAGTGTTAGATTGTGTTTCCCTGAGGACCTGATGGAGTAAAAGCCACTTCCATCCTCAAATTTCTCATTCTTTGATTTGTCGGTTCCCCTTCCCTCTCCCCCAGTCTCAAGCCCAAAGCCCTCTCTGCCTCTGTCCTTTTTCCTGGGCCATAGGTGTGGGTTGGATTTTTCTGCTCCCCTTGACTCGAGGGCCTCTCTCCTCCATCACAGTTGTCTGCATTTCTCCCCAGCCATCCTCTGTTCTGTTTCACTGCCCTGCTTGAGCGACAAGCCTTTCTTCCTCCAACCTCCAGCTTCTTCAGGCTATATGGTTTCCAAAAACCTAGAGATAAATCCTGGTGTTTTGAAAAAAAGTGCACTTGTGATTAGGAAGAGAGAAGAAATGGGAAGGACAAGAAAGTGGTTTCGGACAGATTGGGCAGGGAGGAGTGGGGAGAGTATGACAGATAGAGGGAGTCACAGGTTAAAAAAAAAAACCCACGTGATTTGGAGATGAGAAGAGAGTCCAGAGATGACCACAATTTAAATGAAAAAGGAAGACTGGCGGTAGGCTGTGAGGATTGAGAAACTGGAGAGGAAACAGAGAGCCTGACCTCCTGCAGGGAAATGTAGACTATGAAGGAGGAAGGAAGAAGTGTCTGCATGAGAGGGAAAGCTGAAAAGCCAGGCTGTGGCCTCAGCCTCCGTGTCAGTCCTGAGTTCAAGCGGTGCTGGCTTTGACCCTGATGGGAGGAACTGAAGTGGCAAATTAACGACGATAATGAAGTCACTGCTCCTTGTTTGTCTTTGCTGGTTTCCCCTTGAGATTTGTCCTTTGGCCAGACAGGGCAATGTGGGGGAGGGGAGGGACAGCAGCAGTGAAGGGCGGGGGAGGGTTACAGAAAAGAGGATGGAGAAATGGTAATGCGGAGGACAAACCGACGGGGAGAGAAGAGGGAGGGTGCTGAGCGAAGGGAAGAGGAACCCGGGAACGGAGCAGAGAAGGAAGGCAGACGTGGGAAGCAAAAAGGGGAGAGGTGCAGAAGGACAGATGGGGGAAGAACAATGGGGAATAAGAAAGGGAAACCTGAAGGAGGAGCAGGAAAAAAAGGAGGGAGAAGGAGAGATGGACTCGAGAAATGGCGAGCCGGAGGGAAAGAACGTGGCAGGGGCTGCGAAAGCGGCAGCTGGTGGGGCCAGTGGGCGGGGCCTCATCTCCATCTCTAATGGCTGTGAAATGAGGTTAGCTCCATTTGAGGCGGCGAGAGTGTAACGAGATCACACTCATTAGGGCTGGGCCATCCCAGTAATTACCACCACCCCAAACACGCCCGCGCCAGCCGGGCCACCAAGCTCATACAGGCACACAGCAACACACCAGCTCAGGACATCCGGCTGCTGACGGGACACCCAGGACCCACACAGGTGGAGGGCCTGGGGGACATTCAGCCAGGAACCAAAAAGAAGCACCTTTGCTAACCCCAAAGAGGAACTGGGAAGGGGCTAAACCCAGGCTACCAACTCCCCCAGACACACAAATCAAAAAGCAATAAACATACAATGCCCGCAAACTTAGGAAATAAGACATGTGGATGAATAATTATCATTTCCATTTATTGATCACATGCAAAGTGCCAGTCTCAGTAATGATCATTTCAGTGGACACAACCCCATGAGATACTGTTTCCCACTCTCTATAGGAAGACACAGAATTGCTTTAAGCAATTCACTCAAGGTCATTTGCGTATTAAGGAATACTAGAAGTAGAATTTGATTCCAGGTCTGTCTGACTCGAAAGGCTGTTTTTAAGTAACACCAGACTGCTTGTCTGAGGAAGTTTATATGCTAATAAGGATACACATGTGTAGACTTTTAACTTTAGGAGACACTGCCACTAATGGGTATACATATAATCTTTCAAATAACACTAACTGCCATATCTATCCTTCCCCTCCTCTCTGTCTCTCTCTCTCTCTCCCTGCCCCTCTGTCTGTCTCTGTCTCTCTCATCTTCCAAATAATACAAACTGCCATCTCTAAACCTCCCCTTCTCTCTCTCTCTCTGTCACTCTATCTCCACACATAATGGCCAAGGTCCTTGTATTGACTGCAGCATGAATGGCGCCCCCTGGAGTTGCACAAAGCAGTGAAACAAACCAAGTGGGAGACAACCATCTAGCCCCTTCAAGCTCAAAGAGGAGCACGACAGCACACGCTCAGGGCAACATGCATAAGGGCAGAATAACACACTCAGACTCAAAGGCCTCATTCCAAATGCATACCAGTCAGAGTTCAGAAACTTACAAATTAACCCAAGAGCAGGGGCACTGGGGCCAACTCCACAGAGTTCAGAAACTTACAAATTAACCCAAGAGCAGGGGCACTGGGGCCAACTCCACTTCTTTCTAAGTAGGAGATCTTAAAAATTACTTAACCCATCTAAGTCTATTTCCGTGTTTGTAAAACAGGAACAAATAGCCTTACCTATTGCATCAGATTGTAATGGAGGACTAGGTGATGTGATACTTGCTGAGGGCTTAGCATGGTACCTGGCACATGGTAAACATAAAGATGTCGACTATCATTCTATTATTATTACAGTTGTTGTAACCGTATTTATATGGAGTCATGACCTCATAGGTTTACAAAGAATCAAAGAGCCAGAAAGCCTTATTTATATATACCCATAAATGGTATCCTTCCAAATAATTACCGAAGAATTGACTGCGATTACTTTCAAGCTCAAGGAGACTAAAGTCTTCTACAGAGGTCCCCCATGCCAGGATCAGATAAGATCCAGATTCTGAATTCAAGGACACAATTCCCTGCCCTTCACTACTTGAATGTTCACACAGAAGAAGGGTTCCAAGCTGGCCTAATGTGGTTGTTCTGAGGTACATAGAATGTGAGAACCGCATCAGCAGAATGTGGGTCTCTCCAGTGCACAATGAGATCACACAGATCTGTGCAACAGAGCAGCTCCATTCCACTGTCCTAACACTGCGAGTTATCAGGCGAGATGCCTGGGCAAGAAGCTCCTCTCCTGCACCCCTACCCCCACCATAGGCAGACACGTGGCAGCCGACCTCAGCAAATCCATGCAAATGTGGATGTGTGTGGTTTCCCGTCTATAGCTTCTCTTCTACCCCTGTCTGCTCCCTACCCACCCCCATCTTCCTCCTCTGAGCCTCCCCTTTGCTCCTCATACCTCACACAATTCTCTGATACACTACTGTACGCATCTTGCATGGTGTAAGACACAGTCTCCTTGTTGCCTCCCTCTCACTGGGGACAGGCTACCTAACTAATGGGGTACCAAAACTGGGAGGCCTGGAAGAGACTCAATATTTACATATGCAAATCAAGATCCAGTTTCACCACCTACAGACACACACACACACACACACACACACACACACACACACACACACACACAGTTGTCCCACTCTCTCTCCCTACTTTCTCCTGTTTCTTCCCTGCCTTCGCTGTCTTTTTCTTTACCACATGGTACTCCTTTTCCTGCTTGTCTAATTCCCTGCCATACTGGATTTCTCTCTTTTGGACAAAACTTATCTTGCACAAAGTAAGCACTGCCTAAATATTTATAGAAGGGGACAAAAGAGAGGTCTAGGAGAAACAGACTTGAAATGGAGGAATAGGATTACCATTTTGCTTGTTTTCTTTTTAAATATAGAATGTAAGATTCAGAAATGGAGAAAATGATGGTTTTAAATGCAGGGATGGCTTGGAATGGGTCTTTGAAAAAAAGAAGTAAATAAGAAAGAAGTGCAGGGAGAGGCCAGAATAGTTTTCATCCAGGTATAAACTGATTCTGTGCCATGTCCAAGAGTGAGCCTAGGCAAAGCTTCCACTCTTTGCTCTGGGATTAGCAATCAGGAGGACCATGTAAGAAGTGAACTCTGCCACTGAGTAGACTAGATTTATATCCTATCACCTTAGATTCTGCCTTCCATTGAAAAGGGCAGCAATTAGGGGATGAGTCTTGGTCAGAAAAGGGGTGAAGCAGAAGGAAAGTTGTCAGCCTCTGTGCAAACACCTTGTTCCACTCTGGGAGGAAACCTCCAAGAGGAAGGCAAAAAAACTACTCTTATTGAATACCCAGTATATGCACTGTATACATGTTGCCTACTGTGGTCTTCACACCTGTATAAAGATGATATTATTCCCATTTTCCCAGATAAGGAGACTGGGGCACCACAAGTAGCTTCCCAAGGTTGCACAGCCAGTGAATGGTAGAACCAGAATTGAACCTGACACTGCATGTGTCCAAAGACCATGTTCTTCTACTGCCTTAAAAAAATAAACTCATCCTTTGGAATGATAGTAAGAGGAGTTAAAAAGAATAAAAATAAGGCAGGCTCGGTGGCTCAGCCTGTAATCCCACACCTTGGGAGGCTGAGGTGAGTGGATTGCCTGAGCCCGCGGGTTCGAGACCCACCTGGGCAACTTGGTGAGGCCTCATCTCTACAATAAATCAAAAAATTAGCCGGGCATGGTAGTGCACGCCTGTAATTCCAGCTACTTGGAAGGCTGAGGCGGAAGGATCACTGGAGCCCAGCAGGTCGAGGCTGCAGTGGCCGGGAGCAGTCACTGCACTCCAGTCTGGGCGATAGAGTGAGACTCCAACTCAAAAAAAAAAAAAAAGAATAAAAATAAAATAATGTTTACCTTGTTAGTTTATTTGCTGTTTATACCAAACAGTTCCCTTACTAGGGACATACACATTTCATCTCTCCATTTCTCCCCATGGCTGCCTCCCCTCTTGAAAGCAACAGGTGGAGACAAAAAGGGGAGAAAAGACAGGGCAAAGCCAATGCAGAAGATAGCAGTGCTGGCCGGGCTCAGTGGCTCAGCCTGTAATCCCGTGCTTTGGGAGGCTGAGGTGAGTGGACTGCCTGAGCCCATGGGTTCGAGACCCGCCTGGGCACCTTGGCGAGACCTCATCTCTACAATCAAAAAAATTTGCGGGGCGTGGTAGCACACACCTGTAATTCCAGCTACTTGGAAGGCTCAGGCAGAAGGATCGCTGGAGCCCAGCAGGTCAAGGCTGCGGTGGCCGGGAGCGTGCCACTGCACCCTAGTCTGGGCAACAGAGTGAGACTCCAACTCAAAAAAAAAAGAAGATAGCAGTGCTTTAGGCAAGGATTTCAGAGAGAGGGTAAAAGAAAAGAAAACCTAAAAGTGGCTCTGAGTAAGGGAAATCGGGTAGATAATTAGAAAAGTGGCCAGGCTCGGTGGCTCAGCCTATAATCCCAGCACTTTGGGAGGCCAAGAGAGTGGATTGCCTGAGCCCACAGGTTTGAGATCAGCCCAGGCAACTTGGCGAGACCTTATCTCTACAATAAATAAAAAATTAGCCAGGCTTGGTAGTGTGCGCCTGTAGTTCCGGCTACTTGGAAGGCTGAGGTGGAAGGATCACTGAAGCCCAGCAGGTCGACGCTGGGGTGGCCGTGAACGTGCCACTGCACTCCAGTCGGGCCATGGAGTGAGACTCCAACTCAAAAAAAAGCAAAACTACTTGGGAGACTCTGATGTGGAAATCATTGTATGCACATCTTAAGCAAACTTGATGGTGCTCTGACAGACATTGTAGCAAAAACCTTTGCCCTGTAGTTGGCGTTGGAGAAGGGGAGGGAGGATGGTTTTAGTGTGTGGTTTGTTGTTACAGGAGTTGGGGAGGGGAAAGTCAGTCTTGTCCTCCATCAGGCCTGCCCTCTCCT
>CAUYQG010039378.1:0-14159 GCA_963574415.1 Tarsius wallacei | reverse complement strand
AAACTGGTTTTATGATTTATCGAGGAGGCGGGGAGTATGTTAGAATTGTCTTGCACTCATTTTGGAGTAGACTACTTTTGTCTAGTACAAGTGGATAATAGGTTTGTTAATAACCAGCGGTCAAATGGGTCGAAAGAAATTCCCTTGACTTTTAAGTCTTACAAGTCATAAAATAATTGTGATCAAACTTAGATCATATTTTTGATGTCTCACACAGATTGGAACCATATTGTTTTGTTTTGTATCCTAATATACTAAATGTTTCTCTCTTCTTGATCTTGCATTTTCTACCCTACTACTCACCTTTTCACCAATTAGAGCCTTAGCATATGCATTTCATGAGGATCTTGCCAATAGGCATCAGGGTTTCTGGCACAGTGAAAGCACTGTGATGCCATGTTTGTTAGGCAGGGGTTACCATTTGTTGTTCCTTCTACTTGACGCTAAATGAGTCTGTTAACTAACTAAGTCTGTTTTTGAATGAAAGCTTATCAGTTTCTCACAAAAAATAAAGTTTTACTTCTCTATAATAAACACATGAGAAGACTAGTTTTAAATTTTAAGCAAGAAGTGACTTTAAAAACAGGTTTAATTATAATTATTTGCTTTATTTTGTTAGTCTTGCAGTAAATTATGTATGTATGTATGTATGTATTAATACCAGTGCCTTCTAGATTAGAGGAATTGTTTATCCTAATAAAGGGGTTTTTTTTGTTTGTTTTTTTAACTATCAGTCATTTGTATGGCATGTGCTAACCAAAGCTCTGGCATTTTGTGTGCGTATATTTTTTAACGAAGCGGCTCTTTTAACATGATCTAACAGTCTGTGTTACTGTCAGTAAGTAAACAGAGAGTAGGGACTCAGATTTTAAGATTAAAACAAGTTCATTTTGTTAACGTCACATTTTGTTCCATTTTACAGCTTCTTGGTGAATTTTTGGATGAAGCCATTAAATTAATTGCTTGCCAACATGAGCAGAAGCAAGCGTGACAACAATTTTTATAGTGTAGAGATTGGAGATTCTACATTCACAGTCCTGAAACGATATCAGAATTTAAAACCTATAGGCTCAGGAGCTCAAGGAATAGTATGGTAAGTTTTTACTTCCAAAAATTAGGCAAAGAATCATTAGTTGCTACCTTTCGCATTTTATAATATAGATATCTTGTCAAATATTTAATTTGTCTCAGAAAACTAAGTTAAAACTGTAAAAATTAAATGAAAGCTGTAACATGGTAAACTGTTTTCTTCAGGGATTAACAGATGATCTTTTTTTATTATAGGTTGAGTTTCCCTTATCCGAGATGCTTGGGAACATTGGTGTTTTGAATATCTGATTTTTTTTGCTTTTGGAATATTTACACTAGTTAAGCATCTCAAATTTGAAAATCCAAAATCTGAAATGTTCCAATGAGCTTTTCCTTTGAGCATCATATTTGTGCTCAAGAAGTTCAGATTTTGGAGCTTTTCACTTTTGGAATTTTCAGACTTGGGATGTTCAGCCAGTATTATTCAAAAAAGATAACTTTTTACACCAGCACTGCCATCTTTAAGTATAAAATATGATTAAATACTTGGTTATAAGCCATGTAGAGACAGATAATCTATATCAGGAAATAATAAGTGGCATGCTTGTTAATTCCCATCTCTTCCCATGTATGGGGTTAATTCCTATGTATGAGAATACATCTATCCCCATAACTAATTGTTTAATAAGAAGCTTCACATAATCATCACATTCACACTATAATGAAACTGTAATTTCAAAAATTTTATTGTGTACTGGGGAATGAAGCCAGCTAATATCATCTTGCTCTGTATTTCAAAACTCATTCATATCTTTAAAATTGATTTTAAAGCTAATTTTTACAAAAGGATCAGGCTTTATAGATCAGCCTAATTCCTTATAAACTGAAGTACATATCACTCCTTTGGATAGGTCTGCGATTCTAGATCACTACATTAGCAAAATTAGCTACTGTTTTGGAGAATTCTAAGTCTCACTCAAGTATATTTATATCTTTATTGCGTCTTCTCTTTTTTCTTTTTTGAATCGGGGTCTCACTCTTGTCGCCCAAGCTGGAGTGCAGTGGCACGATCATAGCTCACTGCATCCTCAACCTCCTGGGCTCAAGCCATCCTTCCATCTCAGCCTCCTGAGTAGCTGGGACTGCAGGCACACACCACCCACGCTCAGCTAATTTTTTTATTTTTTTCGTGGAGATGAGGTCTTGCTTTGTTGCCTAGGCTGGTCTTGAATTCCTGGGCTCAAGCAATCCTCCCACCTTGGCCTTCTAAAGTGCTAAAATTACAGGCGCGAGCCACCATGCCTGATCTTATTACCTCTTCTTGAACCAAATTTGTTTTGGAATCTATTTGAAACAAAACATAAATCAGAAGTATTAATGATCCAGCACTTCCAGGTTCTAGAAAAACTCTTGTGCATGTGCACAGAGACATGCATAGGACTGTTCTTGTGCAGCACTATTTATAATAGTACAAGTTGGAAATAGCATCAAATCTATCAACAAAAGAATAAAAAATTGTGATACAGTCACACAGTGAAATACTATACACTATATAAAATGAACTGGAGCTGTATGTGTCAACAAGGATAATCTCAGAAATGTAATGGTGGGTTTAAAAGCAAGATGCACACTATACATACATTATCATACCATTTGTTTATCATTTAAAATATGCAAAAAAACCCATATATTTATGGATGCTTATATATGTAGAAAAGATGAAAACATGCGTAAACATCAAACTTAGGCTATTGCTTACCTCTGAGAATAGCAAAAAGGAAAGAGACTTGACTTATAATATTTCTTTTTTAAAAATTCAGAGCAATTAGTGCAAAATATTAAGATCGAACAAATTTATATAGTAGAAACACTGTATTATCTTTTCTGTATTCTTGAAGTAATTTATATTATCAAATATTATAGAAGTTGGGGTCATTTTGTAAACTGTATTGACTGGCTAGTTTTCATTGTAACCAAACACAAATTAAATTGAAAGAAAATAATTATTACATAGTCATTAATAGGATTCTGAAAGCCAGCTCTTGATTCAGATTCTAACTCTATGATTTACTAGTTTTGTGACTTGACAAATTAACATTGCTTAGCCTGTTTCTCACCTAATTTACAGAGTTATTAATTAAAATGTATTGCTTCTATATCTTCACTTAGATAGGTGCACTTTGAAATTTGTGTACAAGAATTTTTGTTTAGTTGCTTTGGAAGGGATTTTATGTTCTCTTAACAAGCCCCTATCTGAAGGAATAAACATCTTCAAATTTTTGCTTAAAGGAATAATTTCTATAAAAGATTATTATAAAATATACCAAATAAGGCTGGGTACAGTGGCTCACGCCTATAATCCCAGCACTTTGGGAGAGAGGTGAGAGGATTACCTAAGCCCACGGGTTTGAGGCCAGCCTGGGCAACTTGGTGAAACCTCATCTCTGCAATAAATTAAAAAAAAAAAAAAAAAAATAGCCAGGCATGGTGGCAAGTGACTGTAGTTCCAGCTACTTGAAAGGCTGAGGCGCACTGGTCACCTGAGCCCAGCAGGTCGAGGCTGTGGTGGCTGTGAGCATCCGGCCTGGATGACAGAATGGGACTCCAACTCAAAAAAAAAATTTTTTTTGACAGAATATTAAACACAAAAGTGTCAAAACTCATTGTTGTGCTGCTATCAGAGGACTTAATTTTTTTTTTTTTAAGGAGAGCATGAATTTTGACCCCAATCATAAATTGTAAGAATTATTGGATCTGGATAGTGGTCTGTGAATCCTCAGGTGCTTCTGATTTGTGCACATTTAAAAATCAACAATTAGAAATGTAATTTCCTTGGATATAAAATAGTGGAATCCACTCAAATACTTTTGAACTTTTAGAGTTTAAAGTATGCTTTTGATTTGGCAGATAAAAAATTAATAGGAATGAATTCAATGGTTAAAATAAAGCCTGCTTTATCTGAAGATACTTCTAATAATTTTGCATGAGCCCTGATGTATTTTTGTTTTGTTTATTTAGGCAGAACATATTTGTAAATATGGCATTTTTAAAGTACAGATTATAATATTTATATATTTTAGTATTTGTATGTATATGAATATGGGTAGTAGTTATGGTTTACGTAGAATGTACAGATGCAGAACCAATTTCTTAACACATATAGTGAGTGCTACATTATATTTGATATGATAAGTTAGCTACAAAACAAATACAAACTTTCAGTCAGGGAAGAAAATAATGTTAATCAGAGGTGAGCTGGCTTTCTAAGTATTACATAAAAGGAGTAGTCTTTTACAGTATGTTAGATGGTCCAGTATGAAAAGCATGGCCTCGTGTCCTAGCCTTCTAGTGTCAGCTTTGTTTTGAACTTTTTGGGGGAAGGGGGGTTGGAGTCTCACTCTGTCACCTAGACTGGAGGGCAGTGGCACACTCCCGGCTGCCACAGCCTTGAACTGCTGGGCTCAGGCAATCCTCCTGTCTCAGCCTTCCAAGTAGCTGGAACTACAGACATGTGCCACCATGCCCAGATAATTTTTTTTTTTTTTAATTGTAGAGATGAGGTCTCACCAAGTTGCCCAGGCTGGTCTCGAAACCGTGGGCTCCGGGAAATCCTCTCACCTGGGCCTCCTAAAGTGCTGGGATTATAGGCGTGAGCCACCGCACCCAGCCTGTTTTGAACTTTTTGACTAACCTGGGACAAATCATTTAACCACTGACCTTAGATTAGGCAGTGGTGAATCCAAATTATTTTTAAGGTATTTGAATAATAAAATATATATTTTTTTTTAGTAGAAATCTTGCTGTTGTCCAGACTGGAGTGCAGTGGCGTGCTCATGGCCACCACAACCTTGACCTGCTGGGCTCAGGTGATCCTTCCGCCTCAGCGTTCCAAGTAGCTCGAACCATAGGCACACACCACCATGCCTGGCTTTTTTTTAGTTGTAGAGAGTAGGTCTCGCCAAGTTGCCCAGGCTGGTCTCGAACCCCTGGACTCAGGCAGTCCTCTTACCTCCACCTCCCAAAGTGCTGGGATTACAGACATGAGCCACTGCACCCAGCAAATTCTATAATTTAAAGATACTTTACCTAGCCGGGCTTGGTGGCTCAGCCTGTAATCCCGTGCTTTGGGAGGCTGAGGTGAGTGGATTGCCTGAGCCCGTGGGTTCAAGACCTGCCTGGGCAACTTGGCGAGACCTCATCTCTACAATAAATCAAAAAATTAGCCAGGCGTGGTAGCGTGCGCCTGTAGTTCCAGCTACTTGGAAGGCTGGGGTGGAAGGAACCCTGGAGCCCAGCAGGTCAAGGCCGCGGTGGCCAGGAGTGTGCCACTGGCAGTCTGGGCGACAGAGTGAGACTCCAACTCAAAAAAAAAAAAAAAAAGATACTTTACCTTATTTGTGCTTCAGTTTCTCTGACATGTCATTTGGGAAAGGTGTTATTTGGTTAGCGTTATGGGATAGAGGAAGATATGTAGAATAATGAATATGATGTTGTGTTCAGTTATGAAGCAGCTTCTGTTGCCCCAAAATCAGGTATTCATATTTATAAACTTCTTGATTTTCAATTTTTCCAAATCTCATATAAGTGCTTTACTTCTGTTAAATTATAAAATAATCTTGTGTATATAAACCTCTGCATGTATCCTCTTCATCTGTATTCATTTTGTTTTGAAGAAATAATGTGTTTGTGTAGAATTCTTCAGTAAGTCTTTTGAATATAGTTCACGATTGTGCAGAGCCAAGGATTCACTTAGGCATTAAGCTATCTAGTGGACCTAAATAGTCATTAAGCATCTATGTCTTGAAAGTCCACTGTGTGCTAGGTGCGTCTTGGAGGCAACACAGTGAATAAGCAGGGTTTTTGTCCTCATAGTTCGTTGTCTCTTGAATCCAATAGCATTTTAAGAAATGGTTGCTATACATTGTTGGAATATTCTGTAATAGGTATAGAAGACACACGTTGAGCATCATAGACTGGAAAGTAATCCAGTTGCATTTGTCTTTGAAGAAAGTTAGGAATCTATGTGAATATCTCATAAATTCAGTTCTGCAGATTTTCTTAAGGTTTTTTGTTTTTGAATTTCTTATTACAGTGCAGCTTATGATGCCATTCTTGAAAGAAATGTTGCAATCAAGAAGCTAAGCCGGCCATTTCAGAATCAAACTCATGCTAAGCGGGCCTACAGAGAGCTAGTTCTTATGAAATGTGTTAATCACAAAAATGTAAGTTAACATTTTAAGGTTTTTTTTATTCCCTTGGCTTTAATTTATTAGATAATTCAAATGAAATAAAATGTGTTATTTGAATTAGAGCACCTGCTGTATTAGAGTGCTTTATTCTACCTAACTGAGCATTTGTACAGCACCTCATGGTTTTCTTTTTTTAAAAAAAAATATGGAACATTTCACAAATTTGTGTGTCATCCTTTTGCAGGGGCCATGCTAGTCTTCTCTGTATCATTCCAATTTTAGTTTATGTGCTGCTAAAGCAAGCACTTAAATTTCTTGAATGAAACCAAGATTATTCATGCATATGAATATAAAGGCTTTAAATATTAGGAACTTTAAATTGTTCTTCTATATTGAAACGTGTGTGTGTACACACACAGGGTGAATTTTCCTCAACTTTATTGAATTAAAAGAAAAATGGCTTCTGAAATTTATTTTGTGAAATTTCTTGACATTTAACTTACAAAAGAAGTTTTAAAGAGATTTTTCAGAGGAACTTCATTCAACTTGGTCTCATCTTCTGTTTTTGTTCTCTATCTGGCTGACATTGTAGAAACCTGTAGCCTTAGCACAGAAAAGAAATTATTCTCATAATACCTTGACACTGGAACTTTAATTATACTGGATATAAAATTCAAATCACTTCTCCCTACCTCACTCTGACCTCACTGGTCACTTTATCTTGAGTATAGCCAGTTTACCAGAAACTTTTTGAAAATGCTTAGAATTAGAAAAGACATTTATAATTCCACTTCCTAATGATTATAAATATATGTCTACTCATTTTGAGAATAAACAGGTTTTTTTTTAAACTTACTTTAAGCATACTGATACTTTTATGACTGTTTTAATGGAATGATTTCTTCGGAAATAAACTAGGAATGAATTGTGTTATGGACACATGCAGTTCTAAACTGAAGGCATCTGACTGGAGACATTGGGATTTGTTCAAAGGAGTTTAAAATACGATGAGCTCAGTATTTTCTGATTGCAGATAATAAAATTTACCACATTTTGTGAGTTAAGTATGTGCAAGCCTCTGTGTACTGGCATTACTAGGTTCATCATGAAGGGGAAACAATAATTCATGGAGATTAAGAACTAGCTTCCTTACTTGGAGAGCTTACAATGTTTTAAAGATAAAACAAATATGTAGAGAGTTAAATATCAACTATCACAAAGCAGTAGGAGTTTGTCAAATGATGGTGGATGAACCATAAGTGCTGAGATCTCAGAAGAGAGATTATTTTTGTGAGCTTTTAATGAACAGGGGAAGAGTAAACCAAGGCTGGCTCGTAAAGATAAGAGTAAAATTGGGTTATTGAAAGAAGGGGGCCTCCAGAGAGGAAGAATGGCATTAAAAAAAATCCCAGAAACAGAAGTTAAAGTCTGATAGGTAAGAAATTGTGGTAGCCATTCTTGTTCCAGGTGTGAACCAGACTTGTTGGGTATCACAGTTCTGCTGGTAGCCTCCTACCTTTGGATAGAGCTGCTTATGCTCCTTTTGGCTTATAGACTTAGTTCCATGACAGTGACTTAGTTCCATGACAGTGACAGTGGCATTGCCTTAGTCTTTTCTTTGGGAAGGAGTCCGGTCCCCAATGGAACATGGGAAAGAATGTCTTATGTGATTAGCTCTCTAGCAGGGGTGGCACAGATTCATCCGGGCAGTGCTATTGGTACCTAGTAAAGTGCTGGACAGAGTAGATACTCAAAACATTTTTGTTCAGTAAATGAGTGTAAAACTAAATATGGGAAAACCAGGAAAGGCAGCTGAATTTTTTTACTCCTTGATGGATGGTTGTTGTAATGTCTTGCCTTTTAAACAATTTTATCCTCTGTATAGATTATCTCTTTATTGGTCTAAACATCTCTGTTTCTTCCCTCTCTTTCCATAGATGGCTTTGAGTTTTTTTTTAACTTGGCTGCTTAGGTCTGAACATTCTTTGAAAAGTCACCTAGTGCATAGTACTGCATGTCTGATTAAATTCTCTGAAAGGAACTTAGGCACATCATCTTCTCTGAACTGTAGATGTGAAGACCCTGTTTGGAAATCATATCATCATATGATTCCCATTAATGGGATATTTTTTGTTACAGGCCTGCTGATAGGTTACATCTTGACCAGCCTTTTTTTTTTTTTCTTTTTCTTTCGGTTTTGGGGAATTAAGTATATGCTTTCTATTTCTCCCCTGTTAACATCTCAAAGGTGAAATTTGGTTATTCTTCCTGGACTATCACAGATTGCTTTTTGCTTTCTTGTTCTGAATTTTTATTTGCTGGCTTCACATCCCAGTTTTGCAAAAGATGTCTTCATAATAGCTGGATTAATTCATTAGCAACCTTTGGGTATATTGCAAAGATTACACGTTTAACTAATCACAATTATCTAGTTCTTTCCAGTTCATCATCTTATTCACATGGATGTTATTATTAGAGGCATTTTCAAAAATGCCTTTTTAAAATCTTTTATATACTGTGTCTGGTTACATTCTTCTGATCTATGACTATTCATAATTCACAAAAGGAAACAGTTTTTCTCAATGAATTTTTACCTACTCCTGGTAATCATTACTTTTTTGGAAATAGTCATGTACTACCCACTAATTAATCATTGGCTTTTGCTTGGCTGTCCAGTTTTTAATTGATATAATTCCTTTTATTTCTCTTTTTAAAAAATAGGACAACTGTCTGCCTTAATCTTTTTAATAACAGCTTTATTGAGATGAGACGCACATATCATGCAATTGTATACATTTAAAGTATACAGTTAAGTGATTTTTAGTATACTCAGTGGTATGTTGGACCATCATCACGGTCACTTCAGGAACTTCAAAAAGAAATCCTGTGTCCCTTGTCATTTCCCTACCTTCTATCCCCCTCAGCTCTAAACAACCACTGATCTCCTTTCTGTCTCTTTGTGCCTTTAATCTTTACCTCTTGTTTTCTATTCTAGGTTTCTATTAATAGAATAGTTTTATTACTTGTCCAGGTCTCCACCTGTGCATTGCATCTTGTTAGAAGACTTGATTTTTTTTTTTAGTAGCTTTCTTATTATCACTTATTTCGTATTATCATTTCCATATCTTAAACAAATTTGTTTTTCTTTTTGTGATCTGAGTAATGTTTTTCTGAATTTATCCACTGAACAAATATTTGGATGCCTTTTATAAGTAAAGCTTAATACATAGAGGAATAACATAGATTCTGTCCTTATAAAGTTTACGTCTAGAAGAACATCCCCATCCCTAGGTATAATTGTCAGCAAACATTTTTAAATGGGCATCATTTACCTCCCCATGTATTGGGCTATAAAAATGATTAAGACACAGTTTTTTTTCTAATAAGGATCTGTGTGGTAGCGCTGAGGCTGATGTGAAAATGAGACTAAACTGTAGCATATTGGATACTATAATAATGTTTAGAAGATAACTAGGGACAAAGTCAGAGAATAGTCAGTTCTGTCAAGGACTAGAAGTATCAGGCTCTACAAAAGAGGTCCATCTTGAAGATAACTAAGTTCAGTAGGTAAATGACAAGCACAGGAAATAGTATGTTTAAAAGCATCAAAAAGCCATTGCTTTGCTAAGCTCTTGTTTGGCCATGTGGTTCTTTGAGCCATGAACACCATGTTTTCCTAAGCTTTGGTCCCCTTCCTTATGTTGGAGAGGTGAATCTCTTCTCCCTCTCCCCTTTCTCTCTCTCTCTCTGTCTCTCTCTCTCTCTCTCTCTCTCAAACTGTCCCCTTTCTTATGTTGGAGAGGTGAATCTCTTCTCCCTCTTCCCTTTCTCTCTCTCTCTCTCTCTCTCTCTCTCATTTACTTTCTAAATAAACTATATTTTCCAATTTAAAAAAATAAAAGCATCAAAAATTTTTTGTTTTAAAGACGTGAAGTACAATTCAGGGTTAGGTACACAAATGTTTATTATGCAGGTACCCTTGTTGATGAGGTGTGCCCCTCCCCGGCAGATTCCTACTACTGCCAGTCCTTTTCTTATAGTGTTATGATAATTGTTCAAAGTCTGCTTATGAGTGAGAAAATGTGATACTCTGTTCTTTGTTTCTGTGATAGATCACTCAGTATTACAGACTCTGAGTCCTTCCAAGTTGCTGTGAAGTTCATAATTTTGTCCTTCTTTATAACTGCATAATACTCCATCGTGTATATGAACCACATTTTTTTTACCCAGTCCTTTTTTGATGGGCAGCACAGTTGGTTCCATGTTTTTGCTATTGTGAAGAATGCTGCAATAAACATACGTGTGCAGGTATCTTTTAGAGTGATTTGAGTTCCTCCAGGTATATTCCCAGTAGGGGGTTTGTGAGGTTGTATGGAAGGTTGATTTTTAGCTCTCTTAGGAATCGCCAAACTGTTTTCCACAGAAGTTATACTAGTTTACACTCCCACCAACAGTGTAGAAGGGTTCCCTGCATCCTCTTCAGCATCTGTTGTTTTTTGAGTTACTGATCATGGCTCTTCTGACTGGAGTTAGGTGGTATCTCAGTGTGGTTTTTTTCTTGTTGTTGTTGTTGTTTGTTTTTGTTTTTGTTTTTTGAGTTGGAGTCTCACTCTGTCGTCCACGCTGGAGTGAAGTGGCATATTCACGGCCACCCCAGCATTGACCTGCTTGCTGGGCTCCAGCGAGCCTTCCGCCTCAACCTTCCAAGTAGCCAGAACTACAGGCACGTGCTACCACGCCTGGCTAATTTTTGATTTATTATAGAGGCGAGGTCTCGCCAAGTTGCCCGGGCTGGACTCGAACCTGTGGACTCAGGCAGTTCACTCACCTCAGCCCCCAGAGTGCTGGGATTATAGGCTGAGCCACCAAGCCGGCCTCAGTGTGGTTTTAATTTGCATTTCTTTGATGACTAGTGAAGCTGAGCATTTTTTCATGTATCTGTTGGCTGCTCATATGTATTCTTTTGAGAAGTGCCTATTCATATCTTTTGCCTACTTTGTAATGGGGCTGTTTTTTCTTTTTGGCATGTTTGAGTTCCTTGTAGATCCTAGATGTTAGACCTTTGTCAGACATACAGTTGGCAAATATTTTTTTCCCAGTCTGTGGGCTGTCTTCCTGCTCTCTTGATGGTTTCTTTGGCTTTGCAGAAGCTTTTCAGTTTGATGAGGTCCCACTTGTCTGTCTTATCTCTGATGTCATGGGCACTTGGGAGTTTTGATCAGGAATTGGGTGCCGGTTCTAATTTCCTTAAGGATGTCTCCTTCATTTTCTAAGGTTCTTATAGTTTGAGGTTTTACATTTAGGTCTTTGATCCACTTAGGTCTTTGATCCATTTAGAGTTGATTTTTGTGTAGGGTGATAGGTGGGGGTCTTGTTTTAATCTTCTGCATGTGGTCAGCCAGTTTTCCCAGCACCATTTACTGAATAGGTTCTTTTCTCCCCAGTGGTTGGTGGTGGAGGCTTTGTCGAAGATGAGGTGGTTGAGAAGTTGAGGTTTTGCTTCTGGGATCTCTATCCTGTTCCATTGGTCTGTATACCTGTTTTTGTACCAATAGACTGTTTTGATTATTGTAACTTTTAACTTTATATTAAAATTTATAGTCTGGGAGTGTGATACCTCCTGCTTTGCTTTTTTGCTGAGAGTTGTTTTGGCTATTCATGATCATTTAAGTTTCTATATGAATTCCTGTATTGTTGTTTCCAGGTCTGAGAAGAATAGTGCTGGTAATTTAATGGATATTGCGTTAAATCTGTAGATCATCTTGGGGAGGATGGACATCTTAACAATGCTGTTTCTTCCATTCCATGAGCATGAAATATTTTTCCATTTGTGTCATCTTTGATTTCTTTGAGCAGTGTTTTGTAGTTTTTGTTGTAAAGGTCTTTCACGTCTCTGGTTAGGAAAATGCTCAAGTAGTTCTTTTTGTGTGTGTGTGGCTAAAAATGACATTATTGAAAAGATTTTAATATGGCTAAATTATGAAGTTTAATAGAGGACTTAGCAGGACATGAAATGAATGATATGTTATCATGAAGGACTTTGAATGTACTTCTAGGGAGTTTTGGAATTTATCTGTTGGCTTTGTTTTTGAGGAGGTATGTAATATGATCAGGTCTTTGACCATACTGTAGTCAGTAGAACGGAAGCTGGATTTGCAGAAAATTATTGTTAGAGATCCTAGTTGTCTTAGTCAGTTCAGGCTTCCAGAACAAAATTCTGTAGACTGGATGGTTTAATAGATTTTGTTCTCACGATTATGGAGACTGGGAAGTCTAAGATCAAGGTGCTAGCCAGTTTGGTTCCTGGTAAGAGCCCACTTGCAAGTGGCCAACTTCTTCCATTTTCCTCACATGGCTTTTCTCCAGTGTGTGCTCATGGGGAGAGAGAGATCGCTTTCCTTTCTTCTTAAAAAGTCGATAATCCCATTATGAGGGCCCTACCCTCATGACCTAATCTAATCCTAATTACCTCCCAAAGACACCATCTCCAAATACTATCACCTTGAGGGCTAGTACTTTTTTGTTTGTTTGGTTGGATTTTTTTTTTAGTTGGAGTCTTACTCTGTTGCCCAGGCTGGAGTGCAGTACGGCCACAGAAATCTCAACCTGCTAGGCTTAGGCGATCTTTCCATATCAGCTTTCCAAGTAACTGGAACTACAGACGTGCACCACCATTCCTGGCTAATATTTTTTATTTATTGTAGAGATGAGGTGTCGCTTAGTTGCCCAGACTGGTCTCCAATTTCTGGGCTCGGGCAATCCTCTCACCTCCGCCTCTCAAAGTACTGGAATTACCGGTATCAGCCGCTGCACCGAGTTGGGGCTAGTACTTTAACATATGATTTCAGGGGGACACAGATATTTAGACTTAGTGTTAGAAGTAATTGCAGGCTGTGGGCACAGTGGTTCATACCTGTAATCCCAGCAGTTTGGGAGGCTGAGGTGGGCAGAGTGCTTGAGCCCAGGAATTCAAGAACAGCTTGGGTAACATAGCAAAACCTTGTCTCTACAAAAGATAAAAAAAAATGAGCCAGATGTGGTTACATGCTCCTGTAGCTCTACCTCCTCAGGATGCTGAGGTGGAAGGAGTGCCTGAGCCTAGAAAGTCGAGACTAACTGAGCTGTGATTGTCGTGATTGTTCCACTGCACTCCATCTTGAGCAATAAAGTGAGACCCCCAACTCAAAAAAAAAGAGGAAGAAGTAATTACGGTATGAATAGTCTAGATGAGATATTAGAATCTTCCACCTGTATAGTCAAAGAGTCACAGCATAGAGAATGGAAAAAGGTTGAAGTTTAGACTGACAGTAGAATGGACAGCATTCTTTTGAATATTTATTATAGTGCAGATACGGAAAAAGGAGTCAGCAGTTACTCTGAGCCATCTTTTGTAAAAGAGAGGGCACACTGGAAAAGTAAGGGGTTTGAATACGAATGAAAGTGAATCCAATTTTATATTATTTTTGAGATGCCCGTGCAAAGAGAGAAAAGGGGAGGATTAAAGATGGCAGTGAAAAAGAGGATATATATATGGATGAACTAGAGGAAAAAACTGGGAATGAAGAAAACTGGGCAAGAGCAGTAGTATGAAAAACCAAGGGAGGATATTGAATTGAATTAGGAAGGAGCTGATAGAAGGTATTTAAGATTTACCAACAAACTATGTAGAAGTTTATGTCATGTAAGCACTTAATAATTGGCTGTTTGTAAATTGAATAGGTTAAAGATCCTCTGTGCCTCTACCTATTCACGCCCCCACTACAATCTACCCCCCCCCAACTTCTGGCCATAAAGTTTTAGTATTTAAAATAAAAGAGATAGCTAGAGCTTAGAACATACAGTTTGAAAGATTTTAAACCAATAGTGGACTATTTTTAACCCATACATTTGTAGTGCCCAATGAAAGTATTTGGAAATAGTTTCTAATTTTCATATCTCTTG
>CAUYQG010039369.1:0-36205 GCA_963574415.1 Tarsius wallacei | reverse complement strand
GAGGCTGAAGGCCCTGAAGTCACACTGATTGCCCTAACAATGTCAAGGAAACAAGATTGGTATTATCAATACTCAGGAATGCAGCTGGACATTTTTTTTTTACCATCTTGTTAAAACTTTAAAAGCCCTCCTTCCTAAAATACCCTCACCGCTCCACATCTTTTATTTTTTTGAGTAGGAGTCTCGCACTGCTGCCCAGGCTGGAGTGCAGTGGCAAATGCACAGCGTCGACCTGCTGGGCTCTGGCGATCCTTCCGCCTCAGCCTTCCAGGTAGCCGGAACTGCAGGCACGCACTACCATGCCTGGCTGGTTTTTTATTTATTGTAGAGACGAGGTTTTGCCAAATTTCCTGGGTTGGTCTCGAACCCGAGGGCTCAGGCAATTCACTTGCCTCGGCCTCCCAAAGTGCTGGGATTGCAGATTGAGCCACCGAGCCTGGCCTCTGCACTACGTCTTGTGTCAGTCCCATTTAAATCCTATCCTGAATGTGAATAAATTCTTCTGCTTTAAAAAAAAAAAAAAGAAAGGGATTGGTGGTAGCGGGATACTGCTGGGGTGGGGTGTAGGGGGACACAACATCAATAAGTGTACCTGATCTCAAAACAGGCAAAGTGGGGACCAAAGGGAGGCCCAAACTTTACCTGTATGTTGACAACTTGCGTACCTAACCCTGAATTGTACCTCGCATCTTTAAAAGAAAGGGGGGAAAAAAAAGAAAATGTATACATAACATATAGACTACTTAAATGATGTGAATCTCCTTGTTGTCATATCCCTTTCAATGGGATGTGTTGTTAATACTTTTCAGTGTTGTGTTGGGATTATTCAGTTAGTATGTTGTCCTTATACAGTGTATATACTTGACTTTCTTGTCATCTTTCTGCTGTTTAACTTTGGGCCACTCAATCATCAGTTATGACTTCTACCAGAGAAGAAAAGGATGAATCAGATAACTGCTTTATTAAATGTTTTGATGATTAAAGCAGATGAAGATTATTAGATTACTGGATAGTATGAGGATTTTTAAGTCTCTGGATTTCGTTAATAACTCTCCTTTGTTGCCGGAGTTACTTAGTATTCCATACCTTATTGTTATGTTACTAAATAAAAGTAATTTCCTTTCATATTTTACTGAGGATTAGAGAGAGCTAGAGCTTTTGAATGACTTAATTTTTTTTTTTTTGGTAAATAATTTTTAATTTAATTTAATTTATTTTTAGCTTAAAGATATGGGGTACAATTCAGGATTGGGTAGATAAGGTGTCATCGTACAGGTAAAGTTTGGGCCTCCCTTTGGTCCCCACTTTGCCTGTTTTGAGATCAGGTACCCTTATTCATGTAATGTGGCTCCTCCTCCCCCACCCCTGGCACTTTCCAGCTACTGCCAATCCCTTTCACATAGTATCATGTTAAATATTCAGGACCCACTTATGAGTGCAAACATGTGGTACTAGGTTCTTTGTTTCTGTGATAGATCACTGAGTATGATGGACTCTAAATCCATCCAAGTTGCTGCAGAGTCAATGTGTTTGTCCTTTTTCATGGCTGCATTATATTCCCTTGTGTACATGTACCACATTAAAATTTTTTTCTTTTACAAGTCATAGATGTTAATGTTCCCATTTCTCTGGAATGTAGATTCAGAAAATTGGTAGGTGAGATTCTGAGTTCTTCGATAAAAGAAACAGTATTTTTCACTATGTTTACTTCCTTTCGTGTTAAAAAAAAAAAAGGCTTTGTGCTGCTAGTATTGAAAATTGAAATACTGTAGTATTACAGAGGCATTTCCCATCTACTCAGCTATGCCAGGTGACAGGAAGGAGGAGGAGGAGGACACAGTTCTTAACTCGGGTTTCCTTTGTGTAGTGGGGGCACCATCAGCCTAGAGTCAAGTGAAATAGGTGTCATTCATTTTCTTCATGATGGGTTTTGGTGGGCTGACACTTAAATGTGGGTTAATAAACAAAGTATTTAGCCAGTGGTGGTAGAGATACACACCAGAAATACATATGTATAGGACCTTGATTTATTGGTTTATTTCAAATATTTAAAGAAGACTGAGAGAAGGGAAGCCAAAGCTGGTCATATTAGAACTCACATATTATTCAGAAAGTTATGTCTAATTTGAGCATTCTGGAAGAAGCCTTTTTATTTTTCTTCCCGTTTGTTTGTTCTTTTTCTGCCTTTAAACCCCAACTAAGGTAAAGAAAAATGACCATGATGTGAGTGACCTGATAGTTTTAATCAAATGGTTCTAAAATATCAAAATCATTTAAAAAAAAAAAGTAAATGCAAGTTAAGAGTGGGGGGTGGAGGTAGACTTTGGGTGACATACCCAAAATCCTAGCAGAAAGAAAGTGCTAGGCGGATAGTCAAAACACAGGATGTTTTCTGTGTTCATTTACATTTACGTGAAAATTTTATTTCTCTGTGCTCAGACATGTAAAGCTTGCTAGATTAAGGGATATTAATTATCAACATATTCCCTAATTAATTTGTTTTCTACAATGTTTTCCTTGATCAAATTAGGTAAGTTGATTTTATATCTATATCTACATCCATATATCTTGATAAATATGTATATATCATATCCAGTTTTTCTTATATTTAGTAATAATTTACATTTTATTCTTAGAGTTAATTTAACTAGCATATTTCTGTTTCTTGAATGAAAATAACTTTTACTCCTTTGCCAATTAAGAAAAGCACAGTATTATATTAGTTTATTATATTTAGTCCCGAACATCTCAGAACACTGAAGAAAATTTGTTTCTTTCATTTACCTAATTTAAATCTTATTCCCATTAAGAAAATCTGTTATCCACTGATGACATGCTGTCTATGCAGGACCATGTTTCTCCTGAAAAAATAAATACTAGCTTTTCTAGTAAAAAATACCTCTCTGTTGTTTCTAAGGTATTTTTTAAAAATTTCAAATATATCAAATATCCAAAGGTTGAAAATGGAGTCTTTGAATCTCCCACTGGGAAGTACATTTCTTCAGGAAAATATTTTTCGTAATATTTTTTTTCCTTTCTGAAAGTCTCCTCTTTTCTCTCTGAGGGGTATGTGAATTGGTTTATGTAAAATGAGATGTGAACCATTACCAAGTCTCAAACCAAACTTTCCCCTGGAGGCTTGAAAAGAGTTTCATTTACACTAAGGAATAAACTTTCTCTCTGGCTCTGACTCTCTCTTTCTCTGGTGGTGCCTTGATGGTAAACTTAGGAATTGTTCGCACACACACACATACACACACACACACACACACACACACACACACACACACACACACAAGGCTTACCAAGGAAGTGTCACCATTACCTACTTTGGAATAAGCTGAGTGCACAGAAGGAGGAAGGACACTACTTTTGGGTTTGCAGTAGGGCAGTGTTGTGAAGACAATTATTTCCAGAGTACAAAACATGTGCTCTAGGAATATCATGGATATAATTTGTCTAAAAGTGTTTTGAAAGGGGTGATCATAATCAAGGGATTAACCTAAATTCTTCGAGTCGCAAATCATGTTGCAGCAACCTTTTAATCCTTCTGTATGAATATCATTAATGTTAAGGTAAATACACATTTCTAGAAACCTAACTTTATAGAATACTTAATTTTTGAGAAATTGGCTTAGTATTTTACAAATATTTTAATATAGTATAACTCCAACAGTTGACAGCATTAAAAGCTTTAAAGACAGTGTCAGATGTGATGGTGTGTGCCTGTAGTCCCAACTACTCAGGAGGCTGAGGCAGGGAAGGATTGCTTGAGGTCATGAGTTAGAGGCTGTAGTTGCTACGATCTCACCTGTGAGTAGTCACTGTACTCCAGCCAGGGCAACATAGCAAGACCCCATCAACACACACAAAAAGATAAATGGTATATAAATTCAGTGTCGTGGTTTCTTTTTATTTTTTTTTTCTATTTTATTTTCATTTCCTAATTTGCATTTATTATCTGCTTTCAACTATCTATAGTTATTGCAAATGTGTGAAGCCATTTCTACTTTGCTTTATCGATTTGTTGCTAGGTAAGTGATATAGCTCCTTGCCATTTTTAACAGTGAATATGAGGTCATGTCTGTTTCCATGCCAACAGATCCTCCTGGGAGAGTATATTCAGTAAAAGCCCTGAGGTGGTGACGCCTTTGCAGCTTCAATGTTGCCAGCGCTTGGTTGAGCTTTGTAAACAGTGCCTGCTAGTGGTTTACAAATATGCAACTGACACAAGAGGATCACTCTCAGGCCTTGGCCCTGACTGGGGTCACTCCAGGTACTTGTTCATATTCTCTAGCCCCTGTGGGTTTTGTATAAAGTAATGCCAACGCACAATTTGAAATTGAGAGTCTCCTTTTGCTTGTAGGGCTGGAGAAAAAGCTAAAGATTGGACATCCATGCGTCTAGTATCTACAAAATATTTTTAATTAGCACAGTCTTTACCTTTAAGGGACAGAACAAGGATGACAGTCACAAAACTACAGGTGATGGAACATGTGTGGAAATGAGATTATTTGGCTTATATATTTTTGCTTTCAAAATCCAAGAGTAAGGTATTCAAAAGTAGGATAATACATTCAACTTTTGTTCCCCAGTAGGGATATCTCAGCATTTTTTCTTGAGCCTGTAACAGTCGGGAAGATGCCTTTGGTTTAATTTTTGTTGTTCAGTATGCCTCTACTCCTCCATTACCAAACACATTTATAGGAGGTAAATTTTTGTGAAGTTCTATTTAAAAATTGAGTTTTATAAATGTTGTTGAGTTAAATGTTGTTTAGTTTTCCAAAAGCACAAAAAACAATATTGTTTTTAAGCTACACACACAGAGTAAATAAGAAGTACCTTTTAACATTTTTCAAGACAATTCTAGTTCTCATCAGAAATAAAGATGAATATGTAACTTTAATTTTAATTTTTGTAAGTTCTAGTACTACTCAGGGTAAAATAAATTTAGCCATGGCTTTGAAATCTAAGTGATAGTAAAAAAAAAAAGTCAATGAATAGTTGAATAAACAATGAGAAAAATAGATCAACTAAAGCTTGGATTTTCTTTTTTGGAACACTTAGAAATTGATCTGTTTATTTAAAAGATCTCAAGGAGTATAATAAAACTTTCTATAAAAGTATAAAAGCAAAATGGCTCAGAATATTTTTCACAGAAAGTATTGATATATATTTAATCTTTCTTTGTCTCAGATTCTGTCATTGTATGATTGCAGGACCTTTAACCTGTTTTAACTCTTCTGCAACTAGAAGTTGACTGATCACAGCAATAGTAAAGATAAAGTTGACCATTAGTATCATCAACAAGGGTACCTGCATAATGAACATTTGCATACCTAACCCTGAATTGTACCCCACATCTTTAAAATAAAAAATTAAAAAAATAAAATATGTAAATATAAAAGTTATATGCTACAGTTTTAATGGCTTAACTGAAGCAACTTATTGAAATAAGACCCTGATTACTTACATTGATATTTCCATGTGGTTTAAAAGAATGATAGCCATTTTTTAGACATTATGGCATATAAATGAAGAGCCTTCTGTATAAGGGGTAATATTCTGGAATCATGATCAAGAAAGCCTTAAATTCCAGTCTAGGAAGTAATTCATTCAGGCTCTGTAATTTCACTCCTGCAATTCTAGATTTTATTTCCCAAATTCTGTTGATGGATCTTGTAGCTTTTGTGAGTAGTCAAAATAGGATCAGCCTTTACTCTTTATATTTGCTTCAGACCTTTTTATTTTTTTCCCTTCCTGTTGGTCAGAAGAGATACTCCTGACCTTGGAGTCTTGATGTCTGGACTTCTGATAAATGCTCAAGATGACCCCGGTATTGTGATTATGAGCATTCTGGCATGTCAGTAAACTTTCATTCCTGCCCAAGTTGAGAACCATCGGAGAAAAAATAAAGGAGTCAAGCGGATGGTCATCAAAATGTAGCTCTATTATCGATTAAAGTTATATTAAGGGATATGGTGTAGATGTGATCCAATGAGTTTTCTAGTATTAAATTTCAGAATTAAACTTATCCACCCAGTCAAAGTCAGAGCTAGATCAAACCCAAGCCTTCCTCTGCTACTACTCCCTCAGTGTTGGCAGGAGACCATGAAAGAATACATTCTCTCTATAAAAGGCTAAGCCACAAAAAAAAGAGCCTGAATGAAGCGTGCCTGTTTTCTTCTTTGAAACCCACAAATCAGGTAACTCAGTTCTGGTAAGAGGCCAGGAAGTGTACACTAGTGAAAGTTCTTCTACATGAAAACTTAAGGCATGGAGGGAAGTGAACATTTCTTCCCATCAGGCTATTAAAACCCAAGTCAACGTCACATTAATTTAAAAGCATGTAAAAAGTGGCCAAATCTTCTTTCCCTCATAGATAAATAGGGGACCATATAGCATTTTACTTAGATGTAGAAGTCACTTTGTATTTATTAATAGGTTGATAAATTTCATTTATGAAGTATACTTGATAAACTATAAATATGAATTTATAAATAAATAGAAATTACAAACATAAATATAAACATATGTAATATAAATAATTTATGAAGCATACCTAAATAATTCATTATTAGATACATTTTTGATTAATTTATCTGTAAAATTAAAAGAGAATAAAATAGAGCTAATATAGTCAAGTTCATAGACCATGTTTATCTTGACCAGCAATCTACAGGATACCTCTTAAGAAGCTTTAAAACATATATGGCATCTATTATGTGGAAGAGAGTGGCCTTCAACCTTTCAGTCTTAGAAAAATAATAATTTAATGTGTACACCAAATGAAAAGCCATTTCTTAGGTGTGGACTCAATAATTAAGGAAATAGAACTAACACAAAAAACCAGATGGTCAATTAGAAATAGAAATATACACATACACACACACATATGTATTCACACAATACTAAACTTCTTGTGACCAGCTCAATATCACTGTAACTAGGCTTACTTGGGAAGTTTTGAGATCCCCAACCACTTTCGGCCTCAACATTTCTATGTTTTTATCTTTGATGTTATTGAACTTTTATATAAGCTTACTTCACAAGGGGTTTCCTGGCTAAAATAATTTTTAAAAACTACCTAGTTAATACTTCTACTCCTGATAATCGAGCTTAGTTAGTTATTTGGACAAATCTTCCTTCTGCTAGCAACTAGAAAAGCTGTACAAAGTAGCACAACATTTTCTTGAAGACATCAGAGCATTAACTAGGTACTTGTTAGTGAGAACCTGTTAGCACTAAGTAGTGCATTTGACTGTCTTAGGGGTCTCGGGGAAAAGTAGGAGCCCAGGACCTGTCAAAGGTGGAGGCCTTAGTAAACACTCTAGTTTCCTATGAGTCACAGTGATAGTTACAAAGCAAAAGTTGCCAGAACTAAAAGGAAAAGTAGACAAGTCTACAACCACAGAGGGAAATTTTAATAATTGTTTCTTTGGTAAAATAATCAGTAAAGATACAGAAAATTTTAACCATACAATTAACAGATTTGAGTGTAGTATACAGAAGTAAATCTAATAACTTGGAAATACAATACACCAAGCATTATTAAGAAATTTCTCAAAATCAACCATGTAGTGGAATAAAAAACCAAATTTCAACAAATTTCAGAAGATCAAAATCATTAGACTATTTTTTTTTTTTTTTACTATAATGACTTTAAGCTGGAAAACAACAATAATCAGAAAATCTACACTTTGGGAAGTTAAAAAGTACACTTTTAAATAACTCTTGAATCAAAGAAGAAGCCATAATGGACCTAAAAATATTTTGAACTATACAATAACAAGAATATTGTAAATAAAACTTGTAGAATATACCTAAATGAATATTATAAGGATATTTATAGACTTAAATGAGCATATCAGGAAAGAGGAAAGGCAAAAATTAAATCTAAGCAACCATCTTTAGAGGTGAAAAAAATGACTTTAAATAAACCCAAAAGAATAGAAAAAGGAAAAAAATAAACTGAAACATAGAACAAAGAAAGCAAACACAGCCCAAAGTAGTTTTTAGAAAAGTCTAATAATCTTGATAAAACACTTGGTGAGAATGATTAAGAATATAAAAGCACAAATAGCTAACATCAAGAACAAAAAGGGAGACATTACTACAAATCTTACACATACTTAAAACTTGCTAAGAAAATATTATAAACAATGTTCTGCAGATAAGTTTGGTACTTTAGATGAAGTTAACAAATTCCTAGAAAGATATATTACCAAAAGTGACACAAGAAGCAATACTGGGCTTGGTGGCTCAGCCTGTAATCCCGCCTTGGTAGGCTGAGGTGAGTGGATTGCTTGAGCCCGCAGGTTCGAGACCTGCCTGGGCAACTTGGCGAGACCTCATCTCTACAATAAATCAAAAATCAGCTGGGCGTGGTAGCGCGCACCTGTAGTTCCAGCTACTTGGAAGGCTGAGGCGGATGGATCGCCGGAGCCCAGCAGGTTGAGGCTGTGGTGGCTGGGAGCGGCCACTGCACTCCAGTTTGGGCAACAGAGTGAGACTCCAACTCAAAAAAAAAAAAAAAAAAGAAGCAATAAAGTCCTAAATACTCATAATGACTGAAGAAATTCAATCAATAATTAATAGCCCTCCCACAAAATTACACCAGGTGTAGGTGTCTTTATTTTCTATCTATATCAAACTCATCCAGAGAATAGAGAAGGAAGGAACACACTCCAACTTGTTCTATTTCTTTTTAATTTTTATTTTTTCCAACTTGTTTTATGAGGCTCCCATACCTTTGATCAGGACATTATGAAAGGAAAGTGACAGTTCAGTTGCATGCCTAAATACAGATGCAAAAATATTAGCAAAATGAGATAATACATCATGAACATCGTCTGCTTGTTGCCTCAATTTAAAGAGGCAATAACATTAGAAAAGTGATCAGTGTACTTTGCTACAGAAATAGAGTAAGAAACCAATTTAAAAAGATACAGATAAATCATTTCATATAATTTAATATACGTTCATGTTTTTTAAGCTAGAAGCAAAAAAAGAAATTCCTCAGTCTGGTGAAGGATAACTGCAAAATCTTACAGCAAACATACCTACTATTGAAATGTTGAAGGCTTTCCTTCCATGAAGAACAAGACAAGACTGTTGTCACAGCTTCTATTTGGCATCTGTACTGGAGGTCCTAATGAGACAAACAAACAAAAGGCATTAGATTTGAAAGAACTAAAAGTCATTACTAGTAGATATGATTGTGTTCATGCAAATCTAAATAAATCTGTGATGAATTATTAAGTGAATTTAACAACTTTGATGAAATAAACATCAATATAAGAAAATCAATTGTATTTTTCAGTACCAACAACAAATAGCTAGAATATAAAGTTTTAAGTATTGTTCAATAGCATGAAATGATATTTAATACTTAGGAGAAAGTCTAATAAAAATGTACAATGCATTTATGTAGGAAAATATAAAAATAGAAATATGTATTATTTTTGGTGGGGGGGAGCATTTGACCAAAGCTTGTTATAACATTTGCACAGAAAAGCAAAGGACTAAGAATAGATAAGAAAATCTTGAAATAGAACAATAAAATGGTAGGATTTAGTAACTACAGTGTCCCAAAGACTAATAATAAAATTCAATTTAAGATAGTGCAGTTTGGCAGAAGGATAGACAAACAGGCCAATGGAACCACTCAGAAAAGCTATAACCCAACCCAGGCCTAACTGAAGACTTGATTTATGACAGAAGTGGGGGTACACTTGATTTATGACAATAGGAAGCTTGTTTAAACAAGTGATGCTAAGAACATTGTATTTCAGCCGGGCTCGGTGGCTCAGCCTGTAATCCCACGCCTTGGGAGGCTGAGGTGTGTGGATTGCCTGAGCCTGCGGGTTCGAGACCCGCCTGGGCAGGCGAAACCTCATCTCTACAATAAATCAAAAAAATTAGCCGGGCATGGTAGCGCGCGCCTGTGATTCCGGCTCCTCGGAAGGCTGAGGCGGAAGGATTGCCGGAGCCCAGCAGGTCGAGGCTGCGGTGGCCGGGAGCGGCCACGGCACTCCAGTCTGGGCGACAGAGTGAGACTCCAACTCAAAAAAAAAAAAAAAGAACATTGTATTTCCAAATAATAATAGAAAATAAACTTTATCCATTCCATAAACAAAAAACCATTTCCAGTTGAATTGAGTATATATGTATGTATATACTCAATTCAACATATATATGGAAGACAAAACTAAAGATTTCAGAAGATAATATAGGAGAATATTTTCATGACCTTGAGGTATGCAAAGATATAAATATAGGACCGAAAAGTACTAGTCATAGATGAAAAGATGAATATATTTGACTTAATTTAAAATTAAGAACATATGTTTATCCGAAGACCCCATTAAGAGGTGAAAAAGCAAGTCACAGGATGGAGGAAGGTATTTGTAACCCATATTATCTATAAAAATTATTACACAGATTATATAAGATTATATGAAAACTCCTACAAATTTCTAAGAAAAAAGCAGACCACTCGAGAAAAATGAGGAGGTTACTTGGGGAAAAAAAGACCAATAAACATTTGAAAAAACATTTAAGCTAATTAATAATCGGGAATGCAAAATCACAAAGACACTGCATATCTATCACTGTATACCCAGAGTCGACGTCAACTGGGTTACTCCGCTGGTGAGAGTAAAAATTGGTACCTTTTACCAACAGTTCAGCATTGCATACTAAAGTCTAGCCTTTTCATAAGTACTCTGCCCCCAGTAAATTCTCAGCAGAGCTGTGTGCCCATGTGTACCAAGACCCTTGTTAGCATGGTCTTAGTAACATTTACTCATATTAGCTAAAAATTTTAAACAACTCAAATATCCATCCAAGAATGTACACTTTTTCCCCCTAATATTCATGCTATGGACTAGTACAAACAAAACTTTGAGCAAAAGAAGCCAAATACAAAGGAATATATATATTTTGCCCATTTATTTAATAACACAAACAGATAAAACTAAATTATAGATTTAAGGAATGTATACTTAAGCAGTAAACAAGGAAGTAATTACCATAAAGATCAGGATAGTGGTTAACTTTATGGGGAGGGAGGGTACTGCCATACAGGACTTTGGGTTGCTAGGAATATTCGATTAGCTAACGGGGATGGAAGTTGTACAAGTAATCATTGATGATACTCATTAAACTGGACATTTATATTTTATGCGGTTTTCTGAATATGTCTTATGCTTTACAATTAGAAAAATTAAAAAAAAAAAAAAATGAGTAGTGCTATTTATGGCCTTAGGCTAAGATAGTTCAATACATCTGAAAACAGGGATATTCTGACTAGTGAGGCTGATGTCCATAATGCATACATTATAAATAATGTCTCACTCATCTACACTGTTTCATTGGCCTCATACTCTGAGCCAGACATGACAGAAACAATTGGAATTATTATTATTATTATTATTATTATTATCAGAGTTGGAGTCTAACTCTGTCGCCTAGGCTGGAGTGCAGTGGCATGCTCATGGCCACCATAGTCTCTACCTGCTGGGCTCAGGTGATCCTTCCGTCTCAGTCTTCCAAGTAGCTGGAACTACAGGCATACGCCATCATGCCCAGCTAATTTTTTTTTTTTTAATTTGTTGTAGAGATGAGGTCTCACCAAGTTGCCCAGACTGGTCACAAACCCCTGAGCTCAAGCAATCCTCTCACCTCAGCCTCCCAGAATGCTGGGATTATAGGCGTGAGCCACCACTCCCGGCCCCGTTGGAATTTTTAACAGCAGCTGAGAAAACTGAGGCTTAAATTGGTTAACTGGTTTATCCCGATCCACACTGGTAGAATGTGGCATAGGCGGAACTTGAAACCAGAGGTTCTCCCCACCTTAAATCAAAGTTAAGACCGTGGGATAATGCTCATCCACTAGGATGGCTGTTATCGTGAAAATGAAAAATAATAAGTGTTGTTAAGTATGTGGAGAAGTTGGAAATCTCATGCACTGCTGGCGAGAACATAAAACAGTGTGACAGCTGAGGAAAACAGTTTGCCAGATTCTCAAAAAGTTAAATATAGAATTACCATGTGACCCAGCAATTTCACTCTTAGGTATAAAATCCAAAAGAATTAAAAATGAGGACTCCAACAGATACTTGTACACCAACGTTCATAGCAGCATTATTTACAATAGCCCAAATGTGGAAACAACCCAAGTGCTCAACTGGTAAATGACTGAACAAAATATAATATACACATGTAATGGAATATTTATTCAGCCATAAGATGGACTGAAATTCTGATACATGATACAGCATGGATGGACCTTGAAAACATGCTAGGTTAAAAGTCAGACACAAAGTGGACAAATACTGTGATTCCATTTATATGAGGTATGTAGAATGGAGGCAGAAAGTAAAATAGATGTCACTGGGGTAGGAAGGAGAGGTAGGTGGGAATTTAGTGTCAAATGGGTGAGGAGTTCGTGTTTGGGATGATGAAAAAGTTCTGGAATTAGTGGTGCAGGTTACATAGCATTATGAAAGTACTTAAAACACTAAGTTGTACTCTTAAAATGGTAAAAAGGGGTACATTTCATGTTATATATTTTGCTCCAATAAAACTTAAAAAAATGAGACAAATATTCCTATGAACTTTATTTACCCTGAGTTCCAGAACTTGAGTTTATTCTGGAGAGATCAGGGATCCCCTGATCTTACTTCAAGAAGAGTCCAGAAGGTGGGTGTAGCTTGTGTTTTCAAGGTTAATTCTCTACCAGTCATGAAATGCTTCACGTTGTAGACATCCTATCTTCAGCAATAAGTTGGTACATAAAAGACCAATTGTACTTCAATCAGGAATTACAAAAATGCAGGCTCTATGTCTGTGTGATGATTATGTAACGATGTGCTCACCTGGACTTAGGGATGAGGAGTGAGCCTGTGTGTGTGAGGCCAGTGGAGGTAGGGTAATATGAGGTATTTCTTCCCATAGCATGAGTTAACTGTGCACTATTTTTCTACCTTGAGAATAAGCAAGGAAAAGAAAAGCTGCAAACTTTTTACATTTTTGGTACTTTACACAAGTTTTTTAGATATAGTCTATAAATCTACTTCCTGAGAGAGTCTTCCCGCTTTAAAAAAAATCAAATTATTTAACATCATTGCAAAGAACATTTCAAAAGTAATCTTTGATATTCAGCTAGTGTGGGGTCTCCCAAGAGATATTAATGGAGATACAAAGGCAAATAATCCATTCTATTTTCCTATAACACTTTAAAATATCCCACAGCACTTGCATTAGGGAAGCAAAATGTTTCTTCCAGTGAAATTTCACTTTTTTTTTCTTAGTTCATGTTGAATTTCTTTTTCCTTTCAAGTCTTAAAAAACAGTCACCTTGCCTTTTTCTGCTTCCATTAAAAAGTTTAGATTTTGAATGCATAATATTTTTCTACTTTCCAGGTTATTTTATACATCATATTTCTGGAAAAAAAAGAGTATCATAATTGTACCCACTAGTTTTTAAATTGGAATTCATGTACAATGAAAATTTTGTTGAAAATTGTGTGAAAATGTTGTCATGACGACATAATATGGTTGCTAAGGGAACTTTTGCTAGCTCTCACCTATAGGGATTTGAATCCTTCTTCATCAATGACGAGCTATGTGACCCTGGGCAAGGCATTAGGCCCTTTATGCTTCATGAAGTTTATTCATCTGTGAAATAGAGCTAACAATAGTGTCTATCATATTGAATTGTTATGAGAACTAAATGAGTTCATATATGTAAAGCAATTAGAATAGTGCTGGGCATATAGAAAACACTATTTAAATATTTGTTAGATAAAGTAATATGTTAGCTGTAGTCCTGGACTTTGTGCTTTTATTTTTTCCTGTGCAAAGTGGAGATCTTTATCTCAAAAGTTTATGTGAATGTTACTGAAATGTCAATTGTAACTACTGCTTGGAAATTCTTTGAAAGTTGGTAAATGTTCCGGTTTGTCATTATCGGTGCAATCATAATGCATGCTCAGTAGAAGATAGAATAACTCTCAACTAATGCAGAAGAGGGGATTTTGATCAAACACTTTTTGTTTTTTGCACTTTTGCCCTATATAGGAAAGGTAGCCTTTCATGGCAGAAGATATTAATCATCTTGACTCTACCAACTCTTGACATAATAATTAAGGCATATAAATTACCTGAGTGATATTAAGAAAATAATTTATATAATCTATGATGTGAGAAATCAGTTGTTTCATTATTCATCACCCATCATGCAATTTTGATTTAATTTAGTTTGTTTTATATTATCTTACTGCTCTATTAACTTCATGATTTGAGCAATTATTTATAGTTTGTGATATTAGGTAATAGATTTAGAGGATTTTTTTGGATAATTTATGATAAAGTGATGTTTATGGATATTATAGAAAATTCTGAATGCTGTCTGCAGTTTGATTGTAATGAATTTCTTTTCTTTCTACAAGATTCATGTAGCAACTATCAGTGTACACAGAGGTATGGTAGATGTCAATATTATGTAACATAGAATAGGTAGTTAATAGTGCCTTTAGCCCTCAATTTTTTTTATATATCTATGGAAGTATGGTACTGTCACTGGTGGATTCTGATGTCAACTGAAGACAATGAAATAAGTGACTAGATATTCTACTACTGTTTATTTTTCCAAGACCGCCACTAATTACAAATTTCCTTCTATTGCTACTTATGCTCTTGGAAATGCCTTGTAAATATCTTTGTCCTGACTATGGCACATTTTTCTCACCATTACTAGGACTTATACTTTGAATAGTGTTGTTTATTTGCATTTGTTCATGTAAATTTCCTTGACCATTTCTCTCTAGACATATAGATTGAACTGGCCTAATGCTAATCAAAGTTTTTTTTTCAGGAAAACAAAATTCATATGTGCACATTCTCTTATTTGCAATTTCTGATTTCTAAAGCATTGAAAACTTTTTAAAAAGTAGTCCGGGAGCAGAAACTCATGCCTGTAATCCCAGCACTTTAGGAGGCAGAGGCAAGATGATTGCCTGAACCCAGGAATTCGAGACCAGCCTGGGCAACTTGGCGAGACCTCATCTCTACAATAAATAACTAAAAATTAGCAGGGTGTGGTGGCACATGCCTCCAGCAACTTGGAAGGATGAGGCAGGAGGATCGCCTGAACCCAGCAGGTTGAGGATGGAGTAGCCATAGTGAGCATGCCATTGCACTCCAGCCTGGGCATCAGAGTGAGACTCCGACTCAGAAAAAAAAATAATAAATAAATAACCCATTTGCTGGCAAATCTGAGCCAGTGAGCCTGGTTTACAATGGCTTTTTATGGGATGTCCTGGGATACTAATATCGTATGTTACATCTACATTCAACTATTTGGGTGAGGCTCCATGACCTTTTCCCCTTCTTCCTCACAGTCTGGGGGAGGAAATCCTATATGAATTGTATTATTTTATAGTAACATTTCTCATGTAGACTGTGTAAATTACTGACCATATAAACCTTTAGTGAGAGATTTTAGTGATAATTTGCTTGTAAAAATCTAATTTAACTATCATTTTTAGGTATTTACTACCAGGAAGTACCCAATTCTTCATGAGAACACCAACCTACAACCTGAAATACAATTCACCTGGAATGACTCGCTCCAATGTTTTGTTTACATCCAGATGTGGCCATTTGTGAAACAGAAAGGAAGATTTCCATGAGTTATATATAATAGCAGTTCATTTTTTTCCCCTCAAGTTGAACATGCAAAGGAAGTGACCATTAAGTGCTGTTTTATGTATATAAGACATTTATGTGTGAGAATATTTACACACATACACTCAAATAACATATATATTTATTATAATATATGAAAGAAGAATTAGCAGAAAATTGAATATAAGACTTAACCTTTCTGGGAATGTAATAAACCATGTTAAAATTGTTTACACAAACATGTGAATGTCTAGAATTTGCTAGGTTTATAATTAATTCCTTCCTACTAGAAATGTTATTTTTGCTGCAGAGTATACACGACAGAATTTATCTTGACGATCCCATTACAGTGCTAAATTATTTTCTAGATAACATGCCTTTTGACTTGCAAAGGGGGTAATAGCATAATACCTTACTAATTCTCATATATAGTAACCATTTAAAATGAAAAAATATTTAAAGCCTGGTGTTGCTTGGTGATAGGATTAAGTAAAAAAACGGGTTTATTATTACTATAGCACACTGTAAAGTACTAGAAAAATCCATAACCTGATTCTCTGACATTTTTATTCCCCTGTGTGGAAATTTAGCAACTTGTAAAGATGTGCATTTTCAGTAAGGATTTGGTAAGATCATGTTATGATCTAAAACGGAAGACAATCCAGTGGGTTAAAAATGCAATGTAAACTAGCTCTTATTTTTATTCTTCATAAGGAGTCACATAAAGGAACAAAAAATGTTGGTAATGACAAGATCTTTCTATATGATTTTTGTCTCATACCACCCATTTTTATTTGGAAAGTATATCTTTGATGGCTTTAACATGTAGTTGAATACAGTTTCTTCTGTTTTGGAGAAGTGGAAGAGCTGACGTTTCAAACTCATTTTGGTGTTGTAGGGTGTTAAGTCACCCTTATTTTATAAATCTCTCAAGGTTAAGACCAACTTAGATTGCAAAATCTAATGCAGCAGTTTCTCACTGCACCATAATAATACTTTAATGATTGTTAATAGAAGATTCCAGTTACTGCATACTACTAGTCATCAATGTACCCTTGGGAGGTTTTTAAGAATCAAAGCAGAGTACAAAGTTTTCTTCCTAACCAAAGTTATTATGCATAAGTTTTATAGCAATTTACTTTCTTTTCTTGGATAGAGTTTTCAAAATAGTGAATGAGTGTTCAATTTTCTATAAAACTATAAATGGCACTATCATTGACACTGAAATCTTCAGAAAGTATAATATTCACTTTAGAATTTATTTAAACTTCTTCTCCCAACAGTTTTATTTTCCCATAGATGCTAATAATTTTCAAAATTCATGATTTTTTTGTCACCTCTTTTACTATCCTAAAAGCTATTCCCAGTAAATCAAGAAATGGCCCCAAAGCAGGAGAACCGAGAGGGTCAAATTGGCCTGGGTTAATTCACAACCTGAATTATAGGCAGTCCAAAGTTGTAAGTTAGATGTAGTTTACTTTTTAAGCCATCTTCTGAATTTGTGTTGGGCTGACATGGTTTGTTTCTTTCCTAAATTATTGCTAACTACTTGATTCTTTATGACTACCTAACATCCACATTTCAGTAGATACTTTTCCTTGCTAGACTCAACCCAAAGAGTAATTTACTATTACCTTTGTAAAAGAAGAGGATAGGATATCAGAATGAAGGAAATTACAGTGTAGTATTTATGACTCCATTTTGTGAATTCTTAAGTATGTTACAGATTTCTTGGAATAAATAATGCAATAATTTGGATATTACAAAATCACTATAAGAATGGCCAACAAGTAAGTCTTTCATGGAGTATTTCTAGTCATTTTTCTTTTACATTCATATGGATTGGTCACAAAGGAGACAAAACTATAAGTCTCTGGTATATGATATCAACCCAGTTTGTTGGCCACTCATTTGCATTAGCTTAAATCACAAATGGTTACTTAATTTGCTAGAGTGTGCGCTTTGAAACTTCTGCCCTTGGTTGTACAAAACTGAAAATTTTATTTAAAATAAAAGCGTTTAACATTGGAAGGAACCCTTTCCCTAGAAAACACACACACACACACACACACACACACACACACACACACACACACAATTTAAAATCTAAGAGGAGACTTAAATGTATGAAGCTATCCAAAAAACGGATGAAAAACTTCATTTCTCTAGCTACTTAAGGCTGGCCTTATTTTGAGTGCTAGAATTTTATTGCCTACGTTTGCCTATTTAAACTGATCTCGTTTGATATGATGAAGTTGTGAATAAAAGCCATGTACTCATTATTTATATATACTATTTGGTATGCTGTGGACTATGTTGTAGTTGCCGCTGTGTTATTCTCTAATGAGCAACTAGAAAGAAAAGACACAATAAACCATGGAAGTCTCGAGAGACCACAGAATTGTCTTAGAGGTATAAATACTCCTTAGTTTTTATTATAAATTTTTTATTCATAGGGTTAAAACAGCATAAGTGATAGTACAGGTCTGACTCTCTCTTCTAAGAGAGAAAATAGATTTATCTGAAAAACTCCAGAAGCTACTTAATCTTACCAGAAGTTTTAAATAGGGAATTTGGTTTACTTATAATGAAAGCATGTTTTCATTCTGATATATATATATAAATTCCTGCTCACTCCATTCAGTAAATCTAAGATTGGAATGCTTTCCAGAACTTTTTAAGATTGTGATAATTTCCAGAACTTATCTATGAAACAACTTTTTTTATTTTAAATCATCACTTACAAACATAGTCGGAGACTGCAAATGAGTTTTAACTCGAGTAATCCAGCATAGATTAGTTACCATTTGCTTTATGTAATCTGTTGAAGGAAATATTGTGACTCATATTTTAATTAGTTTTACTGACAACAAATTTTATTTTACTAACATTTAACTTATATTGGATATGTTAAAATGAAATTGTAACAGGATTGAATATGGAAACGGCAATGGTAACCTCTACCTAGAACATAGTTGAATGTTCTTGGTTATCTATAAGATGCAAAGAGTTACACAAATTTTATCAAATGTCAAAATTAGGTCTAAATACACAAAAAGTTTCAACTAGTTTCTTCTCCCTAAAACTAAAGCCAAACCAAAGCCAAACAAAAAACCCCAGATAATAGTGGCTTCTAGACATCAAGAAAGGGATTTTATTTTAATTATCTTTTTAATTTGTAAAGTATATATGAGTATGAAATTTTGTTATATAACTTGAAATTTCAGACGTTTGAATATAAATTAATCCAAATACTTTCTTCTTTAGCATGTCAAAGTAATTGTTTTAGAATTCTGTTTAAATCTAAACATATGCATTACTCAATATTTTCAAAAGTACCAAAAGATTGATAGCTGTATAAATACCATTATTTGATTTTCTATAAAACACTGATTCATTCTTATTGTATATTCTTTCAAAAAGATAGCAAATACCTCAAGAGTGACAGAATTTTTTCCTTTCCTGTTCTGTAATGCTAATTTACATTTTGAGTCTTAATTTACTTGGTTCGAAGGGTTAAACAATAAAAAATATAACTGTACGATTGTGTTCCTGTGACCTGATGACTTTTTTGAAAATGTCTTGTTCTTTTTAAATTAAGAAATTTAAGTTTTCAAGGGCCATATTAGTTATCTGAATACTTGGGGCTAATGTTGACTTGTAAATAAATTAAAAATTTAGAAATACATTTGTGATGAAAATCTTATTCCTTACACTGCTTTTTCTTTCTTTACTTTTTTTTTTTAGTTCAAAGTTCCTTTTGAAGTTTTGACCATTGTATAGACAAATCAAGAGAAGAGAAATTCTGCCTTTTAAACACTGGCTTTCCTTTCACTTTATGGTAGTGTGATTTGCCTCAGCGACAGCATAGATAAAATGTTATTGGATCAAGTTAAGTTTGTCTGCTGAGATTTTTAAGAACCAGGTTTACATCTTTATGTCTAAAGAGCATTAATTGTGTGGATCCATGTAAAGCAAGATACATGTCTACAAATAGCAGTCTTGCATCCAAATTGGTATATTAAAATTTATTGTACATTTTGAGATTGCTGCCCTCTTTTGGTGGTTTTTTGATTTTTATTTTTTGCCTTGTCATAAATGGGTATATGGTATATCGAAAGAAAATTACTCAGGTAACACATTCTGCATTACTGGGCTGTATCACCTACGAAGTGCTACATAAACCTTTCATTTGCTCACTACCTACTAACTTGAAAGCTATCAGCAAAAAATCAATAAATGGACCAATAGTTCCTAAATTAGTAAGAAGGCTTGCCTTACAAAAGTAATTAGAGAATGCTGATATTTCTGTTTCAAAGGCTAACAACATTTCTTGGTCCTGAGCGGTCCTGTTCATACAATAACTATTGTACATGCTACAATATCTGAATATTAATGGATTTGCTGAAGATTTGGGTTTGAGGATTCGCTTGAAAGCAATACATTTGCTAACATAAATCATGATTCAAATTGTCCCCATGTGCTTTACTACCTGTATATGAATGCAAATGTTGTTACAGAAAATATGCTTGAAATGTCAACACAGTGTGCAATTAGCCTTGCATTGTTATGCTTCAGCATGTTATATCTGTATGGTGAAATTATTTCAATTACTCAGATATGTTACTATAATAAAAAAATTTAGCATAAGAAAGCTACAATATGTCATCAAATGCTTATTTCTGTTTTACACACACACACACACACACACACACACAGATTTTTTTTTTGTAAGAGATTGGTTCCCAATTAAGCTTTCAGGATGATGAGCTATATTTTCCAGTAATTTCTCCTGCTGTACAGACAGCAATAGCACTATGGGGATAACTTTACCTGCTATTAAAGTGAGGTCAAGTAAACAAAATTGATGTCAACTCCTCTCTTAGATAGCTAGATAGCAGACTTCTAAAATTTAGAATGACATGTTTATGTCTTTCTAGCATCATAGATTATAACAACAGTATTACTCATCTGATTAAAATTACGTCAGCCTCTCAGGTATGAAATACATTTTTCCAGAAATTTATAATTTCATCATTGTTAACACAGCATACCAAGTCTCAAAAAAAGTATATCATATTGACATTTATACTATCATTCTTTGGGATAATTATACATAAATAATTTAGATTATAAGAATCTTTTTAGAAAGAAAAGCCATTTGGATAAAAATCCAAATGTGGGAAAATTAAGACATGCACATTTTGTTTTTTGGATTTGAAAACCAAATGGTATAAAAGTTGACTCTCAAATATGTATTTTTAAAAAGTCATTATTTTTATAGAGAAAATATTCTATAAAATATTTAAAAGTTGAATTGATTTTTTTTTCAGTGACACATAAAGATGAAGCCAATATGGGTAGTTTATTATCTCCCTATTTTGTTGAATAATGTTTAAGGAGTATATAAGATTTCATTTAAGTGACTGAAAATCTTTCTGTAATTACAAAATGCATCATCTGCAAATAATTTTTTAGTGTTATAAAACTCTATATAATGTCTTAACAAAATAAGCATTTAGTCCTTTTGTAGAGACTAAGGTAATTATCTTTAAACTAATTTGGAGTTGTCTTTTAATTATTATCTTCATGTATGCATAGAGTATAGTGACATCAATGCCTATTCCCATGGTCAGGTAAATTTGGAAAACATTAGGTGTAAAAATTGGAACATGTTTCTCTACTTTCAATACATCTCAGAGTCTTTAGTATCCTAAGGTGTATTGTGAGTCTCCAGAAAGGGACAGGAACATGTATCGGTTCCCAAACTAATTTCACCCTGGTACCCTTTATTGCAGTGCTTCTCTCGGGACTAGACTTCTATTGAGCAAACTCTGGAAAACACCAAACCAAATGACTGCATTCACTAATAAAGTAATCAAGGTATTTAATCAGTTATCACATATACACATGCTAAGAACACTGACACATCTAGTGCAAGACATTTACCTGCACTTGCCACTTGAGCATTTGGTCATTTCCAGATAAATATCTGAACCGGGTATGCCAGGAAGAATGGCCGTAGATAAATAACCTTAATGGTAAGTATGCATTATATTAGATATTGCAACATAATCATGATATGCAAAGTAATGTATAGTGCTTAGGAATGTGGTCAGAATGAGATCCAAGCCCTTATGAAAAGATGTCAATCGTTTATTGGGTCTTATGTGATAAAAGCTTGTCTTTAATGAGATTCGAAAGTTACCCATCAGCAGATAAGAGCTTTGCATAATATATAGAAGTACTTGCAGGCCATGTGAAAATATCTTATACAAAACAAAAAGGACTGTTAGTGGCTGACCTACTTCCTTCAAAGTGGGAAATTACTCAAAAGTTTCTCATATTGTTTGTGAGAGACAATATTAGTCAGATTTTTTTCTGTGTCTATGCTTTCCTTAACCAACTTGTTATGCCTTAAGAAGTTTTGTCACACTCAGTTGTTTTGTTCCATGTGAAATGTTGCTGTGTTTTTTAAATATATAGTCAGTTTACTGTATTTATATTTAGTATATTTAGGAAGTATTACTGAATGGCATTACAGTGGCCTAAACAGAACCATTTATGCAGTTATAAAAAATTATGACCTATTTGTAGACTGTAGTGCTTTGACTGTTACACAGAAATGGACACTCACTGTTTTTGAAATGTTGTATCAAGACAGCCTACAATCTTTTATATTGTAATAGGAACATATGGTAAGAATATGCAAATTCCAATTATTGTCCTGTCTAAGAATAGGTGCAAACATACATAAACTCTTCAAGTATTAAAAAAGTCACTACAGTGACAAAAACTTTTGAGGACAGCAACAAAAATACATATGTTTAGTCATGCTCTGTCCTATTACAGCTGTGCTGTTGCTAGTGTTAGAATAAGATAACTTTAAAATGGTCAAGAAATAGAATAAAAATAATTTTTTAAACCTGCAGTGTGTTGTTAGCAGTAAAATAACATTAATATGTCTGCATGTTCATAATATATCTGATTTAGGGGAAAAGTATATGACAGTGGATGTGAAAAAAATCTAGAGTATATAAACCTTAAGACAATCTAAGAAAATACCATTTTAGCATATTGCCTCATCTTCATTAAAATGATGAAAACATGAATTCAGAAAATCACTTAGTCCTTAGGCTAAAAATAGGTAGATCATCACAAACCTAATATCATTTTAGTCCAAATTGGTATTCGTTCAGTAAATGTTCCACATCATAATGTGAAGAGTACAAAGGAAAATTCAAATTTGGGGAAGAAATTGAGGGGATTTTAAAAAATAAATAAATTTAGCAAATTCCATTGTGTTTTGACTCTTCCCAATCTGAGGTAATAGACTTGCCATAAAACATTTATTACAAAGAATACGGAGATCCCTCAGAAATTATTGATTTTGTATTTTAGCCTCAGGTTTCTCAGTCAAATATTACTTATTTGCTTTTTGAACTCTTTCTTTTTCCCCCGACCATTTCTCAGTTTCTAAATTTCTTCTCATTCTTCACTTTTTTCCACGTGAAGCACTGCCACATTACTTTCACTTTGAAAATGCTAAGTAAATCCGGACTATTTTGGTTGCTCTAACTAAAACATTGAGTTCTTATATTTATAAAAAAGTGGACAGGGCAAAGACAGATAACACTTTTGCCTTATTTACATTTTGCGATTAAGTTTTTTTTCAGCAATTTGGCCCACCGTCTTAGTGTCATATTTCTCTGAGCAGCAGGTAAATGATTATAATTTGTCTAAGTTTTGTGACTACCCAGAATCTTTTGAGACTATTGGGCTGCATTAACCCAGAGAAGGTCGCATCAAGAGCTGAAATTGAGAAAGGAGGTAGTCAGAAGCTGGCTAGGCAGATAGGAGGGTCTGGAGGGGAAGTAACATCTGCACAAACGCCCCTTCACCACCCCTGTTATATAACTAGAAATTGACAATGTAGGTAATGAGCTCAGTTAAGAACATCCGCTTAAGCCAGGTTGTTTTGTTCAAAGGGACTTTTTGCCATTTGGACGCAGGAGCAATAGCTTAACTACGAATGCTAACTTGACCTAAGTTTATTATAATATCATTAGCATGATATTAGCATTGCGGTCCCCTCCCCTTTTCTGTGGTACTTCAAGACAGAGTAACTTTAGACAAGATCACACATGCACAGTAGAGGCTGGGACCAGGAGACTTCCAGGAGGTTGAGAGGCAGGTAAGATGCAAATGAGAAGAAAGCCCCTAGATGGGAAAGAGAAAAACCTAGAGCACTCCCCCTACTCCTAACCCATTTCAGGCCCCTGTCTTTTCTTGAGAGCTTTCTGGTGCTTAATAAACTCCTCTTCCACTCATCTTTGGGAGTCCGAGGTCCTTAGTTTTCTTGGTCATGCGACAAGAACTCCAGGAGCTAAGCTGACAACGCATTGAAAATTCCTGCAACAAAATGTTCTAAGAAATGGTGATTTTACTTCTTACTACACATGCTACAAACCTCCACAGCAGTTTGCAGATCCAACCTAGGTGTTTAATTGTCAGTGGGGGATCACAGATTTCTGAAGGGTTGCATAGCACCACTTCCCCCAAGTAATCCTAAATCTTTGGGAAAATAAAACGGAACTTCTAACAAAGATTGGATTCTCTATCTTCCTTATTGCTCTTCTACTTTTGTTTATTTTTCTAAACAGGAAAAACACTGCAACAGGAAGATGCGGTTCCAATTCCGGTTCTCCTATCAGCTAGCAGGGTGGGACTGGGTCTTTGTTTCCTAAAAGTAAAGACCAACTTTGTCTACATGAGAGTTTTGTTGTGAATAACAAGTTCTAGTCTCTGGATTAAAGTGTTATAATTTCCTCGTTTTATATAAAGAAATTTTTCACCGGAGGACGAGGACGATTCTACTAAGTATTCTAAGTCTGGCGGGGTTAGCCTTGGGTTTCAGGTTCCGTATGAATGGGAAGGACGCGTGTTTTCACGTCTTCATCCATCCAATAACAATCTGTGCTCACAGAATAACGGCAGTGAGGTCACACGACCAAAACGAGTTCTTCGAGGCAGGTGGACGTGTGGGAAGAGAGATGCAGGATGCTGCTCCCCGTGGTACCCAGTCGGAGGGAGCACCGACAGCGGTCACCGGGCCTGGCGCCGCTCCCGAGGGCAGAGCAGGAAGTCCCGCCCCCGGAACCCCGGAGCCCCCGGAACGCCCGGCTGGGGCGCTGTTCCCGTGCCGGGGGCAGTTAGCGGTGGGCTCACCCGAGGTGCGACTTCCACCGCGCCACCATTGACGGTCTGATGGGGACGATCGAGGTGACATGCAACAGGCCTTCCGAGTAGAGCCTGCCACCCTGCCACCCCCCCATACACACACACACACACACACACACACACACACACACACACACACACACACACACAAGTCTCCGGGTGGGCGGCTCCCGCAGGGTCCTTGGGAAGAAGCACTGGGCTCTGCCCTCCGCCCACCCGGGCCCCAGCTGGACGCCGAACGGGCCGGGTGGGGACGGGGACCCCGAGGGTTTATGGCCCGAGCCCGGAGGCCGAGAGGTCCCGGGGTGAGGGGTCTCGGGGGAGGGGTCGAGGAGGGCCGGGGGTGGGGGCGCTGGTGAGAGTCAGCCAGTTCTGGTCCTTCTTTGTGTCTACGTGACTTTTCTGGCTCCAGATCACAAAGTAAGTTAAAAGTTAATTATGCACCAGGAACTTGAGCTAAGATGACACAAAACCCGTCGGATTTTTTTTTAATTCCCAGTAAAGTAAGATGGTGGCTACACAAAGGGGCCTGACACCTAGATGACCCGGGCTTCCATCCCTGGGTCCCTTTGGGAAAAGGACTCTCTTTGAGTCTCAGTTTCTTCATGTTAGAGTTGGGCTTTCCCCATGGTGTTGTGGGGGGATTAATAGAGGTATTTCGTGTAAAGTTGTGAGCACGTACCTTTCCATAAATGTTACTTTCGCACGACACTTTTCTCCATCATCTCCAGAGATTCACAGTTCTGTCAAACTATTTCAGGACCTTGAACTCTGGAAGCCAATGTGGTACTCCAGGGCATGCTCCCCCGGTTCTTCCCGCTCACATTATCCGCCTTACTGTCTAGTTCCATCTGCCTCTTGTAGGCAGGACGTATGTTTGGACAAGAGGACAGTGTGGGTTTTTCAGTTCCCCAAATTTCCTCTAACCATCGAGATCTCTGAATAGATGTTGTGTGAATAGAAGGAAGAATAGAGCCGTCTGTAAGGAACAGTCTTAGGCATTTGTTCTTAGGAAATGCTAAATATTATCATCATAGAGTTACCATGAACATTTTTTTTCTCTGAAAGAAGAAGGTAGTCATAAAAATGATAAATGAAAGCTTTTAATTGGTTGCTCCCATGTTGGAGGGCTTGATTAATGCCAAAGTCATCCATTGTTAGCACCACAGACACTAAGGCCACTACTTCCCAAGCACTGCTGTCCTGTGCTCCGAGGACATAAGGAGCTCATGCCAGGTGAGGAGACAATCACTGTCAGGTAATCCTATTGCAGACAAGCTGTACAATGGAGACAAGGGGTTTGTGGGATTGTGGCAGAAAGCATGAGGATTACGTGTGAAACTACTGGGAAAAGTCACTCAAGAGCTTTGGGGTTGAGTTTTCACTGGATTTCAACAGCCAAAAAGAAGGTTCTAGACACAGGGAATATCAGAGGTGGGAGGGTCCAATTTACTAAGGGAACATAGTTAAGCTCAGCTTGGCTGAATGTGGGTAGGGGTATGTATACAGTGGATGGGCCAGGTCTCAGACTCTTAGGTGCCATGCTTAAGAGTTTGGATTTTATGCATTTCACAAGATCACGTGGTGAGGAGATAGGGGCTGCATTTTGCACAGCTGGCTGGTGTTGGCTCTGTGGAAGACTGGAGAAGACTGAACTTGGGAGGGGCTGATAGCAGGAGAGTCAGTATTTTGTTGCTGACGTCCAAGCAGGTTAGTAAGAGGGCCTAAACCTGGGTGGGTGGTGATAATCCAGATTCAGGAGACATTTCTGAGAAAGACTCCTTCAGACTTTTTGTCCTATTTTGTATGAAAAATAAAGGAGAAAGGTAAAGAGACCATCTGAAATTTTTTCTTTGTTAAATTTGTATTTAGTGTAAAAAAAAAAGGCATTTAACTGTGTTTAATACACAGGCTAAAGCTGCTTCTTTCAACCTTGCTTTCCTTGGCCTTGCCATGTAATTTCATTTTAACAAATATATGTTGGGGATCAGCTGTGTGTCTGTCACCATGCTAGATATCAAAGAAACAAATTATTAAGAAAACAGCCTTGCTTTTCATGAGCCCAAATTCTAGTACAGGAAAAAAGTCATCTAAAGAAATAATGAAATGTAATAAGGATAAATAACAGAGGTATATGTAAGGGACCCTATCAAATGTTCTATTACTGCTAGCATGAAACAACTCTACATTATGTGAGGTATTGGCTCTGGTACCCAGATGGAATGTCCCTTACGGGCATTGGGTATAATGCGTCATCTGCTTAACTGAAGGCAAAATTGCATGTCTAATAATGTAGACCAGGGGTCCCCAACCCACAGACCGTGGACCATCACCGGTCTGTGACCTGTTAAGAACTGGGCTGCACAGCAAGAGGTGAGCAGCAGGCAAGCGAGCAGAGCTTCATCTGCATTTACAGCCACTCTCCATCTCTCGCATTACTGCCTGAGCTTCACCTCCTGTCAGATAAGTGGCAGCATTAGAATCTCATAGGAGTGTGAACCCTGTTGTCAACTGCTCGTGTCAGGGATCTAGGTTGTGCACCCCTGATGAGATTCTAAAACCTGGTGGGCTGAGGTGGAGCTGAGGTGGTGATGCTGGTGCTGAGGAGCGACTGCAAACGCAGATCAACGTTAGCAGTGAGGTTTGACTGCACAGAGACCATCATGAATCAACTGCTTGCAGACTCATATGAAAACCCTATCAGTGAGCGGAAAGTTCGTTGATGCACTTCAGTTGTATAGCTGCATCTGGTGGCAGGCTTTAAGTCAGACTCCGACACTTACTGTAATCTACTTGTGGCCCACTCCTTATTTACCACGTGCATCCATGCCTCTTTCCCACACTGTACATTTGTCTTAATCACAGTTTTGGTAAGCCCATAAACAAACCCTCACCAAAAGGAGTAAAAACAAATGTCACTGCAGAGCTTCTCTGAAAAGAGGAAAAGACCCAATGACGAGAGAGTTAAAGATGCTAAGACTGCCGATAAAAATAAAGCTGAATTTAAAAGAAAATGCCGAGAATCCTACTTAAATTACAGGTTCATTGCAAGTTGATTCACATTCTCCAAGCCCACTTTGTATAATATATGGCGACCGGCTTTCCAACGAAGCCATGAAAACTTCAAAACTGCTTTGCTATATGGAGACCAACACCCTGCATTAAAAGATAAGCCTTTGGAGTTTGTCAAAATAAAAAAAAAATGTGAACACAAAGAGCAGAAGCAATTATTGAAGGCCATCACTTCATCAAATGTGTCTGCACTGAGAACATCATCCCTAGTGACTACACGTTGTTAAAGCTAAGAAGGCCTTTTCTATTGGTGAAGAGTGGAACCTGCCTGCTGCTAAGGACGTTGGTGGAGAACTTTTAGGAGAGGCTATAGTTCAAAAGGTGACACCTATTGCCTGAGCCCAGGGACTCGAGACCCGCCTGGGCAACTTGGCGTGACCTCATCTCTACAATAAATCAAAAAAGTTAGCCAGGTATGGTAGTGTGTGCCTGTAGTCCAGCTACTTGGAAGACTGAGGCGGAAGGATCGCCTGAGCCCAATAGCTGGAGGCTGCAGTAGCTGTGAGTATGCCACTGCACTCCAGCCTGGGTGACAAGGTGAGACTCCAACTCCAAAAAAAAAAAAAAAAAAAGGTGGCACCTGTTACTCTTTTGGCGAGAAACATAACTAGATGAATTGATGAAAGAGCAGAGGATATTGAGGCACAGTTGTTAGAGAGGATTAATGACTCACCATGGTATGTAATCCAGGTTGACGAACCTATTGATGTTGACAACAAGGCAACAATGCTTGCTTTTGTGTAGTATATTTTTCAGGAAGGTGTGCATGAGGAGTTTTATGTGCACATGTGTTGCCAGCCAATACCACAGCTGAAGAACTATTCAAGTCTTTGAATGATTACAAATCAGGAAAACTGAATTGGTCATTTTGTGTCGGTATATGCATGGACAGAGTGACTGCCATTACTGGATAGCTTTCTGGTTTTGCTACTTGGGTCGAAGAGGTCACTTCTCAATGTTAGTCTATGCACTGTGTCATCCATAGAGAAATGCTGGATAGCCAAAAAATGTCACCTGAACTTAACGTTTTTCAGTATGTGATTAAAATGAACAACCACATTAAAGTACATGCCCTTAATTCTTGTCTGTTCATGCAGCTCTGTGAGGAGTAGGCACAGAGCACACACACCTACTTTTATACACAGAAGTGAGATTGGATTTCTAAAGGTGGTTCACTGGCCAAAGTTTCTGAGTTACAAGGGCCACTCCAGAGATATTTTTAGAAAAACCACTGGCAGCATATTTCAGTGACACAGAATGGGTCGTCACAAAACTTGCTTACTTGTGTGACATATTCAACCTACTCAATGAACTCAATCTGTCATTTCAGGTGAAAACGACAGCTGTGTTCAAGTCAGCAGATATAGTGGCTACATTCAAAGCCAAACTGGAATTATGGGGATGATGAGTGAACGCTGGGATTTTTGACATGTTTCAAACAGCAGAGATTTTGAAAGAGACCGATCCAGAGACTTCTTTCTTTGGTGCATGTTCATCTAGCTTAGCTTTCAGAAGAGTTTGAGCATTACTTCCCAACTACAAAGGACCCCTGAACTGGGAAGGAAAGGATCCATGACCCATTTGTGAATAAGCCAGGTGAATCAACTCTGTCCATGCTAGGAGAGGCTCAGCTGTTTGAGGTTGCAAATGACAGTGGCCTTGAAGGGGTGTTTGAGACAACTTCAAATCTCCGTGTGTTCTGAATTAAAGTCATGGTGGAATATCCTAAGATTGCCATAAAAGTACTGAAAAATCTTCTTCCATTTCCGATATCCTGTCTTTGTGAAGCAGGTTTTCCAGCAGTGACGGCAACCAAAACAAGACAATGAAGTAGACTTGACAAAAGCAACACACGTCGGGTGTCACTGTCTCCCATAGCCCCTGATGGGGCCATCTAGTTGTGGAAAAACAAATTTGGGCTCCCACTGATTCTGAATAATGGTAAGTTGTATAATTATTTCATAATATATTACAATGTAATAATAATAGAAATAAAGTACACAATAAATTTAACACGCTTGAATCATCCCAAAACTATCACACGCGCGCGCGCGCACACACACACACACAAACACACACACACACCCCATCTGTGGAAAAATTGTCTTCCACGAAAGCAGTCCCTGATGCCCAAAAGATTGGGGACAGCTGTTATAGACTACAAATACATTCATATAGTAGAAAAAGGTAAAAGCAGCTCAAGATGGAACTTTCTCTTTAGATGGAACTCCTGGATTTTCTAGTTTTTTCGGTTGTTCAAGTGAGAGGTGTGTAATGTAGTTGCCAAGAGTCTGAACTCAGGAGCTAAACTGCCAGAGTTTAAAGCCCAACCCTACCACTTATTAATGGTCTGACCTTAGATAAGCTACTTAATACCCTTTTTCCTATTTTCTTTATCTGTAAAATGAGGATGATAATGATAGTGCCTATAGGTTGTTATGAAGTTTTATTTGTGCATTTCTGAAGTCGAGATAATCTCATTTTCATTCCCTGTGATAGAGAACCTTCAAAATAACTATACCCAGAGGTCAGGTTTTTATTTTATTAAATAAGTACCTTATTGATTTTGTACAGTTTTTTAAAAGTTATTTTTATTATCTGGTTTCACAATAGATTCTGATTATATGTTGTATTTAAAACTAGTTCTCATATATCTTCAACTTAATGACTTGTAACATTGAAAATTGCATTCCCATTGATTGTTCTTTGTGGCATGATGATTCTTTCTTTCTGTGTTACTGATATGATGATCTTTCTGTCCTCTGTCAATAATATTAGAAACAATCTTGCATCACCAGATATATTTTTGTTCTGAGGTTTTAATGGTTGTGTAAACAGACAACTCTTGCTGTTCAATGGTTATATTTTATCTAACCTCTTTTCATCTAAAGCATGCTTTTTTTTATTGGCTTTTATTATGAGGCAGTGCATGGGAAGATGAAGTTAAAAGGCTCTGTTTTTGCCCTCAATGGCTGGTAGTGTTTGTCAGTTGCTCAGCAGTACTGTCACTGTTAGTGACATTGTTGGAGCTATTTAGCTGAACTATCGCTCAATTAGTCTCTCTCCATTATTTATATGTAATCATTAATTAATTAATATTATATCCTCTTCAACAGAATAGTCACCTTGAGGTATAACATTTTCAAGTGGGTCCTGGGGGCATTGGCAAAACTGGAATAATAATCAATCAGACCTCCCCTTGGTAATCCTCTCCACACAGTGAGCTGTACCTAATGCAAACTAAACGCAAGCTACCAGACTGTGCACCACAGGTTCATTTCCATGCCATTGACATATGTGAGCTGCAGAAAAGGGTGATACTTTAGAAGATAAGCTTACATTTCTTGTAGACAGGCAGTCCTACTCTAAGGTTTTAAACATCATAACAATTGTTTTCTGAGATTTTTTCTCTAAACTTATGGGTAAATCTCCCAAGTGAAAGAAAGACTAAAAACTCCCCGAGTCTTGCCTTCTTGTTTATTTTTTTTTTTTTGAGTTGGAGTCTCACTCCGTTGCCCAGACTGGAGTGCAGTGGCATGTTCCCGGCCATCGCAGCCTCGACCTGCTGGGCTCCACAATCCTTCCGCCTCAGCCTTCCAAGTAGCTGGAACTACAGGCGTGCGCTACCATGCCCGGCTAATTTTTGATTTATTGTAGAGATGAGGTCTCACCAAGTTGCCCAAGCGGGTCTCGAACCTGCGGGCTCAGGCAATCCACTCACCTCAGCCTCCCAAAGCGCGGGATTACAGGCTGAGTCACTGAGCCCGACTCCGCTTAATTCTTCAATGGTTTCCCAGCATACTTAGCTTCTTGACCTATAGGTAACACTTCTCCTGAATTTGCTAGGTCTTTTTTCTACTTGAATATTATACTTCTACTATATATTTGTGTAAGCATAAGCAACACATAGATATTGTTTTAATATTGTTTATGAAGTTTATATAAATCATCTCGTATGTACTTTCTCTCTGCAACTTACTTACCTAGGGGACTATTATAAACAATGCAGATACTCATTTGCACACATCTCCTTGAGTGTTGTACATGGGGGGGTCTGTCTCTAGGGTACATACCTATTAGTGCAATTGCTGGGTCCTATGTTTGCATACCTTCAACTTTACTAGATATTGTCACAATTTACTCTCATCGGCAAACTTGAGAGCCCATGTCCTCACTCAGTATTCCCCAGTGTTGATTATACAAAGCAATACAAAACCTAGAGCCAATGTTTAAACACTAGATAATTTCACAGAACCATCTATATTACTTGATTTGCTTGAAAAGCAGAATGTCTAAAAGCATGAGATTGTGATCCCTGTATTAGGTGGCCATGACACACCATTCCAGCCTTCAGTGTGGCATCTGGTATCCGTGAGTCCAGAGGTCTGGAAGTTGACAACACCCACAGGTGACGACTCATATGCTGGTCCCCCCTCCTCCCTCAATCTGGCTCTTCTTCAGCAGTCCTCTTACTTATCCACAAACCCATCAGTACTATTCTAGGTCATAGCTGCTACTTTCTTCTCTCTTCCTACTCTTTTTGTACTACCTATATTCTTAGCTACCTCTTGCTTCTCCCATACTTTTTTTTACCTTTTATAGGTACATAATAGGCATTCAATAAATATTGTGTAAGTTAGTTCAGGAGATTGTAGGGGCTTGAATTTTTATTATCTATTTATTAATCAATGCTAAAGGAGAATGAACAATTGTCAAAATTCTGTTCTGGTGTTTCCCAAACTATGTCATGCAACCACATAAATATGGAGCAATCTGGCTTGAAACAAAATTAAATAGATTTCTTGGTTCCAAATGAGTCTTAAATATGGCAATACACATTGAAAACAAAGGGGCAAGGGATATAGAATGTAGCATTTTCTAAACTTCTTGGGTCAGGGAGCCTTTGTTACCCACAGTGATACTAGCGGCATCAGAATTGCAGAGAACACAGACTGAGAATGCTGCTCTTTTGAATGATCTCTCAACTTTCTTTTCCTATACTAATTTATAAAGTCTATTTTGTTTCTAACAATGGAGTTACTTTCCTAGAAAATTTTGGGTTATATTTTTAAGTTACTAAAAGTAATTCCTCCAGTAGGGAGAAGGAGAGAGAATAAGGAGAATATTTCTATTTAATTGTTTTTCCATTCAAGAATTTCAATAATGAAGCTTAAAAACGGGTGTCTCTTGTTACTGAAAACTAAAAAATAACAAATTGGTTGATCAAAGCCAACAAAAACAATCTACACATCACTAAAGAAACCCTAAACTGCAAGTAACAGAAGATCAAAATTAACAAGTCTCCACCATCATAACTAAAATAAATGGCAACTCTGCAGCCTAGCTCTCAAAGAGCTGAGAGTTTTCATAAAACCCATGTCGGCCTTTTCTCCCTGAGCACAGTGTTAACTAACTCTCACGTGTGAGAAAGTTATGAACAATGTGGGTTGCCGACTGCAACCTGTGTTCCTGAGTCGCTGACAGGGTTAAAGTCATTCCACATCATAAAAACTATGCAGTGGGACATGTGGGTTGTATCCAATTGTCCTCTTCTTGAGGGCAGAGACTGTGTCTAAATCCTGCTCTGGATCTCTGGGAGCTGCCCCTCAGTGCCTGTCACATAGAAGATGCAGAGGAAATGAAGTTAGTAAAACTCACTGCTACAGAAAAGCAAAGAAAAAAATAAAAAATAAAAAACAAGCTCACAAATGTCCTTTGCTCTCACGAAACTGAAAAAGTCCTTTCATAGCATTCTTGGGACTACGGCTCAGGTAGCTGTGAGAAAATACTGTTAGCTGAGCTGGTAATACTCTTTTAACCTTCACCTGGGCCAGTCTGCCCTCTTAAGAAGAATAGCTCATTTAACAGGGGCTTGGTACTGGCACTTTCTCGATTTGAGGATGACAGCTACTTACTGTGGTCTACTGATCAATGAAGAGTAAGACAATAACACCAAATCTGACAGGCTGAACTTCTTGCAGATTTTACTTTTGATGCTCACCATATTTACTACTAGTACAAATCAGACTGAGGAACACCTACCATAAATCATATCTCTAACACTAACAAATTATGCGCCCATTACAGATGACCTTTGGAGTTGCTCAAGGTACAACCACAATCATGCATTAAAAAGCCGCCTTTCACTGTAATGTGTGAATGTATGAAATTAAATGAGGCTTGCAGTGTAATCAGTGTGGTTGGCTGCTTTAATATATTCCATTTCAATTTCAAATCACCACAAGCCAAGAGTGACGATTCTAATTTGATCAGTTGTTCACAAAAACACAGAAAAGTAAATGTGGATGTAGCAACATAGTCAGATTTTTAAAGGAATTAATATCTTCTACTACCACCAGAAGTCCTTAACAGGTTTTTAAAAATAGTAACGAAAAACAAACTCAGACACAATTCTCTTCTTACTAAAAATTCAACTTTCACATTCAAAACTTAAAAAGACAATATTTTTTAAAAGTATATTTATTATTTTAAAAGCCAGTGACGTTATTTCAAATGCATCAAAAGAAAACTAAAACCACAAGGTCTTATAGGGCACTTGGAACCAATGTGGAAGTTTCTCCAGCACTAATTATCAGTGTCTAACTAGAATTTGTGTATGAACACAATTCTTTATTTCCATCCCTACTATAAGTTGGGGTAACACAATTTCCAAATATAGTCACTGTCATTCTCCAGGTCTTTAGTTCCCTAGCAGCAGCCAGGTGGGGCATACAACAAACAACATGCTGCGATGGGAATGATGTCACATTATCCCTTTCACCTTTCAAAGTTTCAATGCTCTCCAGAATTTCCCTAATTAATACACTTTTGTTGTTGTTTGTTTTTTATGGCTCACACTTTGGGAGGGCAGGGCAGGAGGATTACTTGAGTCCAGGAGTTCAAGACCAATCTAGGCAACACAGCAAGGTCTCTACAAAAAAAATTTAAAAACTTAGCCGAGCTCGATGGTGTACTGCTAGTTCCAGCTTCTCAAGAGGCTGAGGTGGAAGGATCCCCTGAGACCAGGAGGTCAAGGCTACAATAAGCTGTGATTGTGCTGCTGCACTACAGTCTGGATGACAGAGTGAGACCCTGACTCACACACACACATACACATTTTTTAAGGTTTTAGCATTTTTCCTCTAGGCCGCTATACATTATTTCTAGGGAAAAAACATGGGTGTTTCTTGGAGGGACACATTTGGTGGAAGGGGACCTTCCAAAATGTTCCCACAGTGGAAATATACACAATTGGATCTAATGTCACTCATCAAACAATACCCAGAGTAATCTTTTATAAGTCCTCAATTAGGTCATGCCATTCTTTTATTTAAAAGCCTCAAAGAGCTTCCTGTTATACAGAGAATAATATTCACACTCCTTACCAAAGCACTTCTTTCAAGATCTAGCCCTGTCTGTTTCTCCAATTTCATGTTCTGTCACTTCGCACTCGCTGACTGACCTCTAGCCACACCTGCCTCCTGGCTGTCTAAAGAAGCTCCAGCCTCAGGCTCTTTCCCCTAGCTGTTCCCTTTGTGCAGAATGCCGGGCCTCCAGAATTTCCTACTTCTTGTCATTCAGGTCTCAGCTCACACACCACAGTCTTAGAAAGAACTTCCTATCCACTTCCATCAAACCACCCCATTTTATTGTCTCTGTAGGAGATGTTACTGTCTGAAATGATCTTACTCTTCTCTCTTACTCTTCTCTCTTCTATAGAATGTGCCATGAGAACAGATACCTTGGCAATGCTTGATGCATGGTAAGCAACAAATATTTGCTAAAAACAAATTTATAGTAAAATATAGAAAAATAATTTATACTAGGAGAGGCACTGAGAAGGATATAGATGTTTAAGGATTTCTTTTTAAATAGCTAGGAAGTATGCCACTGAGAAGGGCGGTGTGGGGTGGGGGTGGGGGGGTACAGTCTTTGGAGCCTGCTGGCCCACAGTTTCAATTATGGGTCTGTATTAGATTTATCTTACTGTCCTAGACAATAACTAAAGTTGACCTATTTCACATCTGTAAAATGGGGATAATAGCATCCACTTAGCAGATTATTGTGAAGATTAGCATTACCACATATAAAGAGTTGAATGGCTCAATAAGGGATTTAATATTTGTATTTTATTTACCTGTCACTTCCAATTACTGACAAATCCTCTTTAAATAAAAATGGCAACTTAACAACAAAAACA